>JAPYYM010001872.1:0-12949 GCA_028534135.1 Potos flavus
ACCATATGATAATTGACTTTCTCCGCTTGACTTATTTCACTCAACATAATCTCTTCCAGTTCTCCAAAGAAGACATACAAATGGCTAACAGACACATGAAAAAATGTTCATCATCATTAGCCATCAGGGAGAGTCAAATCAAAACCACACTGAGATACCACTTTACACCAGTTAGGATGGCCAAAATCAATAAGACAGGGAACAACAAATGTTGGAGAGGATGTGGAGAAAGGGGAACCCTCTTCCACTGTTGGTGGGAATGCAAGTTGGTGCAGCCACTTTGGAAAACAGTGTGGAGATTCTTCAAAAGATTTTATTTATTTATTTGACAGAGAGGAGAGAGATCACAAGTAGGCAGAGAGGCAGGCAGAAAGAGAGAGGGGGAAGCAGGCTCCCTGCTGAGCAGAGAGCCCGATGCGGGGCTCGATCCCAGGACCCTGAGATCATGACCCGAGCCGAAGGCAGAGGCTTCAACCCACTGAGCCACCTAGGCACCCCCATAATTTTTTTTTCACATTTCTATGAGATAGGGATTAATGGGTTTAATAGAGTCTAAGAAACTCAACTGGTCTGCTTAAATTCACATAGCTGGAGAAGAGTAGGGGTGGGGCTTTTAATGGAGACTTTTTAGATTGTAAGTTCATTGTTCTTTATTTTACATCCTAGCTAAGGAGAAATGTTGAAAGAGGCAAAGTAAGGATGCTAAACCAGCAGGTGTTGAAGGACAAGGCTCACAAGGAGTAGAGGTGGGGTGGACCTGAAAGCAGATATTGCCCCTTTAACCATTTTTGCCTTCTACCAAGCATCGCACAGGAAGCAAGGTACATATCTCCATTGTTCTGGAAGAGGAAGCTTTGGCGGCCTCATTGGTTATATGATTTTATTGAGCATCTACTTCATGCCAAGCTCTGATCTCATCACTGAAGCTAGATTAGGGAGCAAGGCAGGCAAGCCCTAATGGACCTTTGGTTTTGGAGATATAATAAGAGGTTAAGAGTCACTAATCCTTATGGCTCAAATGCTTTGGGCTACCGTGCCTTCTTTGCCAGATAATGCCAAGATGAATAGAAAAGTCATTACAAGTACAGGTTTACATCTCTACTTTCCCACTTAATTTTCTCCATAGTAAAATAGGACACAATAATAACCAACGTATTGGTTTCTTCGAAAAATTAAAATAATGTAAGTGATACATTCAGGGCAATGCCTAACACACAGTATTCAGTAAATGCCTTGTGCTGTTATTATCATTATTACTTTAATATATGATCCCCAGTGCAGTAGCATTAGGCTTCCCCCAAGGGAAAATGCAAAGAGATGTGATGAAAAGCCAATGGTGTTGAGTTCAGTTGCTGAATTGTCGATACAAAGACCAACAGAGAAACCTTTCTGGTAAGGATTATATCTTGCTGCATTAGAGACAGATGAGTCTCTCCTGTGATATCAGCTCATCAGCTTGGCAGAGGAAGCAAAATGCTCCAGAGTGACCCTGGTGCTGGGTCCATTTAATATTCAGGAAAGGTTTGTTAGAACGCATATGGCATGTCCAGCAATGTGCCGGCTGTTGGGGGCTAAAAATAAATACAGCACATTTCCCACTCCCAGTGATAGAGCTATGAAATATATGCTAACTATTTCTTTTAAATAAATATGCCCTATGGTGGTGAAGCAAGGAAGATTGTCCAGTGAATGCCTGGAGGTCAACTGCCAGGCAGTGAGCTCGCCAAGACCAAGGGCTTCCCATTCTCCAATGGCAGAGCCTGTGCCCAAGTCAACTTTTCATGGGACCACATCCCCTCCCTGCCCGTGTAGCAGCCTGAATCCAATGTCTCCAGGTGCATAAGCTGACATGCTCAGACAACTTTGCCTCCAGCTGGAACTTATAGGCAGATGGCCTGCCTGCTTATTCCTCAACCAAGGCTGTTTTTGGTTCCCTTCTCTATAAGAAGGTAGGAGGGCAAGGCCCCTCCCCTAGAGCACAGACGTGGAGTCTAACAGCATCCCTTCACCCTAGCACAACTCTTCCTGGGATGATGACAGACGGGGAGCTAGGTACATGTTCATGCTGATTTTGGCATCTTTGTCCCCCACCCCAACCCACCATACAGCCTGTTCATGTGTCCTGATGCTACTCACCTTTACGCATCACTCCATTTCTGCCCACTAGATAGAATTTGCACAAATGAAAGTCAAAGCAAATACTAAAAAGTATCTATGAGAACTTGTAGTAAGAAGCCATGGAAACTCCCCCATGTTCTAAGTTCAGCAGGTCCTGATGCTGTAGGGAAGTAGTAAATTCAAGTAAAAAAAAAAAAAGTAAGACTCTTCCAGTCCTACTTTCCAACTTAAATAAATGTAGGCTTGGCACGTAAGAAACACCGCTCTAGCCTGTGACTGTGTCTCATTATCAGGCAGGGTTTCTTGATTCTTATACTAACCACATTGGGTTTGTTTTGTTTTCCAACTTTGAATTACTGTCAGTATTATTTTTCACTTGTAGATGTTCATTACTCTTAAATTGTGTCATGAGTGTATATTGTATTTCCTTAGTGTATGAGCACCCCAAGACCAAGATCTATGTCTTATTTATGCTGTATCTTTCAACAGTACATATTTAACAACTGATTATTTCTTTTTTAACTGTACTTTTATGGTTAGGATAAAAAGATCTTCCTTGGAACTAAAAACTAAAACTTTAGGGCACGGTGAAAAAAATAAGTAAAGCCAAGAACTATATTTCTTTTTACCCATTGATTTGCAAAGCAAATTTGTTAAAAGTATAAATTAGTTATTCTACAGTTCTTAGTATCTTAGTATTCTTAGAAAGGCAACAAAGTCTATATTTTTGGCTGATGTGTCTGTGCCTTAGCCTCATAGCATTTCATAAATCAAGTCTTTGGGTTCTAATTTGGAGGAGTTGCTAATAATGCATCCTTTATAACTATCATGATACAGTCTTCCAAACATATTCACTCTGTCTTCACCATTATTATTAGGGACAGATTCAAAGTAGGTGCACTATTAATAAGGACAGGAAATAGTTATGACTATCTCTTCTCAAGTTTGTGTGAGTGCAAGTAGGGAGAAACATCGCTGATCTCTGGCTAGTATCCATTAGCCTTTCAAAGTATGTTTAAAACTCTCAGGTTTTACTTTGGCTAAAAAGACAGGCTCATGAAATGTCTTCACATGGTAATACCCCCAACTGAAACAAAAAGCCACCACTAAATAAACAAATAGCTCTAGAAATAGAATTGTACCACAAAGCACTTAACTAGCCTATTTTTTTTAATGATGTTATAGGTATAGGGAAACAATCACCTTATTAAACCTTAAGGAGCTTAAATGACATTTTGAATCAAATATTACTCTGTCAGTTTCCCAGAGATTTTTTCCCCCCTTGAATAATTGATTTAATGGAGGAAAATGTGCACATTTATTTTCATTGTTCAACTAGTTTTTGGTATCTGAACTATTGTGTTTAGGTGGCATCAGAAGCAGCCCAAGGTAAGACAATGATGTTATGGTTGGAAAAGCAGGAGGGGAAGAAAGAGAGGGAAGAGAAATATTGAAAGAGAAGGGGGGAAGACAGTGAGGAAGGGAGGATAAGAGTCAGGAAGAGCAGGTCACTGGTAGGGCTATGAAAGACTACAGAAGAAAAGGAGAGAAAGACTAGTCTGGGGAAACTTTTCTAAGCCTGCAAGAACAGGGCAATTCTATGAAAAACTAGTTCTGATGAGTAGCCCAAGAGCCCCTTGTTAGATGAGCACAGATGGCTTGTGTTTTTGTGAACAGAGGTCACACTTTCTTCCCGAGAAGCCACTAGGCAAATTCTGCAGGCAATGGTCTCTCTCTAGAACATGCTGTCATTGCTCCGCCCACATCCCTTTGGTTCTTTTGCCATTTTCCTGCACTGTGGCCCCCATCTGCTTTCACTCTCGACAACCTGCATGGGTGTCTGAGGACCACTGGTGTTGCGTAGGGTGTGAGGACACCTTCAACTTTGTTTCATCAGCACGCTCTGAAAGCTGCAAGTGCCTGACGGCTTGTACCCCCTCTCCCTCCCCACCCTAAGCGGTCCTTGACTGGTAAAGATGGATGCAGCAGTACGAATACACCAGTTCTCTCGCCCCTGGACTGTTGCAATGTCTCTACAGCTCCCCCTGCAGGACTGAGCCAAATTTACCCTCTCTAGGACAACTTCTTTCCTTCCTTTTTCCTTTTCTTGTGCCTCTACTGGTTGTTTTTAAATATGCTTCCTAATAAACCTTATGAAACTTTACTCTGGAGTCTGTGTTTCTGGGATCTTGATCTAAGGATAGCACCCAACTACCTGAATGTCCAGATTATTCCAAAGACCATTGAGACAATGTTTCACTGTTTGACCCAGGAGGATGCAAGATTTCCTCTATGCTTGGATCTATACTTACAATTGGAGAGGACATTCCCCTAACACACAGTCTCCCTCTGCCCACACTTTTCTCTTCAAGAACTTGGCTTCTGCTGGGACACGCGAGCATCCGCCCTGACACAGATGAACCCCATCCTTGGAGACTCGGCTCTCACAGCCTCCCTCCTCCTTCCAGGCTCTGCTGTGGTTGCCGAAGCTCAGCTCCATCTGGAAGTCTGACGAGCATTTTTCTCCAGAGCTGGGAGTTATTGCTGGGTGTGTTAGGGAGTTGGCTCAATTTTAACAACCATCCCATCAACCACTGTCTGCCGATGTCACCTTTGCTTGGGTGGGTTGGAAGCCACAAGGAGCAGAAGGCAGACGTAGTCACTCACAGCCCTGTGGTTTTAATAGATATTTATCACCCAACTCAAGATGAGTGTTAGAAGTAGAGTCAGGGGGTGTGTACTAAAATAGGACCTGGGTTTTTATAATTTTGAGGGAGGCAGCTAAGGCGGTGTTTGCTGGTTTCTTGTGATCCCATAATTGCTCTATGAAGTCATTGTGGCTCACCATATTCAGTGAATCAGTTCTTAGGATTCTAATTTAGAGGGGGCATGTTTTTCTTATTCTGAAATACTATGAAAAAATGTGTCTGAATCTAATCATTTCTTTTCCCACACATATAAAAAGAGGACAGGAAATAACTCCTCTTTTCGAAGTTAGAAAATTGGAAGTGGTAATGACTGTTTGTCCTTAGTAGGATTGTTCCAAGTGAATCTAGGCTGGGAAAAGCTCTCTGCTGTTGGAACCACAGAGTAGACAGATCAGAAATCCAGATGTTTCTATGATGGATCACGTCAGGAGGCCAGTTTGGGGGCATGTGGCAGAGATGGTGCCAGGCTTCTCTTTGAAAAATGCTGTGATGAATATTTGTTGAGCATGTACCATATGCTCATTAATATGGGGACCAGTGCTGGAGATGGTGGGGGTAAGTTAAAATGACCTTTTTTTTTTTTTTTTGCCCTCCAAAAATACATTGTATAAATATTATACTACATTGTAAAACTATGTTAATTTTGACATCTTTGATCCAGACATTTTATAGGACATGAGAAATCTCTCTCAGATGGAAAACAAAGAGTTTTTGTTTAAAATGCCATATACTTGAAATCAGTTGTCTGATTGTGCCAGAGATCCCTAAGTCAGCCATCAGCTGCTCCTCTTCCATTCTAGTTGCAGAAAAATTGCAGGGAATCACGATTTTATGGGAGCCGTCGCTCATTGTATCTTTTCTGTACCTCTTATTTCTTGAAAGTTTCTGGTAGGCAAGCCAATTTTCAAAATAATTGTTTTAGCAATAAATTAATGGAAGTAATAATATACCTGGCAGGCATTATAAACTGGAATTCATAACACTTACATTTTGACCCCTAAGGATAATTTTTATTAAATAATTATTACAAAAATCATGAAGCTTGTTAAAAAATCAAACAGTACAAAAGTAGAAAGTAACCCTCCCTCCCAAATTCCACTTCTTAGATTTGACCTCAGCAATAGTATGTATATTTAACTAAACATTAAAGTGGAAATGTTATCTGTAGTCAAATGCTCTACCACTGAGCTATCCCCCCAAGTGGAAATGTTGTCTGAAGCATTGAGATAGGAGATCCCCATAAGGGGAGAACTACCCAAAGGAGTTGCCCAGATAATAGTTATACAACTCATATACTCTTACATTGTATAAAGGGTTAGCTTTTCTAGAGTTAAATAAGGAGATTTGGGGAAAAGAATTTTGGAAAGTGTTATTGGGTTTCATGTTTCCCCTTCAAAGTAGGGGTGCTTTACCCTTTACCCTACATTCAAATGGTAGTTTTAAGGAGATCGCTTAGAGCTTTAAGGTACCCCTGAAGTTTGTGGACTCGCTGGGCCAGTATCTGAGTCCAGTAAAAAAAAAAAAAAAAAATCTAATATGTAAGAGATTGGCTGGCCAGAAGCTCTGAGTAAAGAAGAGTTTGTTGCTCGTTGGGAATGGTCTATCTCTCCCAAGTTGCAGGGACTAAAGATGGATGAGTGTTTCCCATGGACTGGTCATATGAGGGGGAAAACCAATGTGGAGTCAACTAAGGTCCCGTTAAAAGTTCCAGCTCAGCAGAAAGAGAGTGGAGGTGAATGACCAGACTCCAGAGGCTAAAGAAGGAGCTTCCAATGATAAGTAGGACAGAGATGCGTCTACTGGTTTAGTGGAAGTAGAGGATACATTTCTTCAGGGATAGAAGAAATCTCTGAAGAACCCATGCATGCATCCACAAGAGGAATAAAATCAGCTTAATCTTTTGTCAAAAAAGAATACTGCATTTACTCACTATAGTCTCAGGAGAGTGAGAACATTCTTTGTCTCCCTTTCCTTTGTTCCCCTCCTGGGCTCCAACCCTGGAGGATCAGGGAGCTAAAGGAATGGAATAAGGAAATAGAGAACCACCCTTCCTGATGATGACTTCCCATCCACAACAGACCTGAGATCGGGAAAAGGGAGAAATCTCAAATTTAAATCGAGCTTAGAGTGTTGATTATTAGATAAATATTACATTATTATTAAAATGAGGCTCTTTGACTTAAAATGACTATAGGAATTTTTATTTTGTAAAAGTAACAAAAAGGTGATGCCTCGACTGTATCGAGGGTCAAAGGAAAAATGACTAACTTCACTAAGTAAACATCTAGGGATAGAATACAGTTCAAGAGTCATGCTCATTTAACGTGAGAGGTATATAAATGCATATATGAGAGTCTATATACAGTGAGAGGTATATAAATGCATATATGAGAGTCTATATACAGAAGTCTTAAAGTCATACTTCTCAATACATGTGCTCAAGGACTAAAGATTCATTAGCATCTACTCAAGAATAGCAGTGATTTTAACGATCCTTCTAAGAGCAGCAATGAGATGTCAAGGAATGAGTAAATGGACACCTAAATCAATGCAAGAGACCCTCTTGAAATTATATATCATCATATTAATTGTGCTCATTTGCTCAGTCTCCTTATTCAGAGGAACTAACAACAGACAAATCTTCAAAATCTCAGTACCTTAACTAATGAAAGTTCATTTCCTGTCACATTACCATCTGATTATGGTGAAGAATGATCCACTACCTTGCAGCCACCTGAAGCAATGGTTTCCTTCCATCTTCACTTTGGCAGAACTCAGTCATGTGGCCTCAATCTAATTGCAAGAAAGGCTGGAAAATACAGACAAGTGCATGAATATTTGGTGAGCACTGACTGCTTCTGCCATTTACCATGTGTTCATCAATATTTATTGAGCAAATACTATATAAGTTAGATCCTTTCTGGTAGAGAAATTCACAAACTTTAGAATCAGACACATCTGGGCATGAATTCTTGTTTAGTTGCAACTTACTTTTCTGTGGATAAAGTACCTCCATAGGATTGTTATAAATAGTAAATGAGATAAGTCTTTGAAGCTCTTGGTACAACAGTATCAAGCTGGTTCTCTTCTACCATTTTGCTGCAAATCATTTTAATAGGCTTATATATAAAATATAAAGATTTCTAAGTAATAATTGACATCCTCAAAGAGCATGCAACATTGGAGATATCAGTAGCACGAATACACAAATGAAAGACAATATGAAAGAGCTGGGGTTGATATAAATGAGAGATTCAATAAGAATTCAAAGAAAAAGGCATCACTTCTGCTATTGAAGACTTTGTAGGAAAAGTTGTAGTTGAACTTGGTTTTGAAGAATGAGGGGGGATTTCAAGGTTAGACCATTGGATTTGG
This sequence comes from Potos flavus, assembly GCA_028534135.1. Taxonomy (NCBI): domain Eukaryota; kingdom Metazoa; phylum Chordata; class Mammalia; order Carnivora; family Procyonidae; genus Potos; species Potos flavus. Next base: position 8,202 of record JAPYYM010001872.1, read on the forward strand.
AAATTTTGTGTGGATAGAATAATTTGAGTAAAGGTGCAAAGTGAAAAAAAATCAAAAGACTATTTGGGGAATGAAAAAATAGACCAATTTTGGCTGCAAATGGGTGTTTAAAATAGGGGACTGATGAAAAATAATCTGAAAAAGTAGGCAAGATGCATAGATGAAGGAGGTCTTAAAAGTCAGCTGAAGGGGTTTGAACTTGATCCTGTAGCTAATGGAGAACCATAGAGTGTTTTAAGGAATAGAGTGATAGTACTGAAGCTGTGCATATAGAAAGAGACACAACGTGATGACAAGTAATAACAAAGGTTCCCCTGCGCCACCCCCAAGTATAGCAGGGAGGAGAGTCAAGAGAGAAAGAATCTTAGAGAATGCTTAATCTAATCTTGATAATTTGTGATTGAGAGAACTGAGATGAAGAAATTAAATGACAAGTCTGAGGTTGTTTAATGAAGTGAGAATGGGTACAAGATGTTCTGATGTTATCATTCTGATGCTCTCACATTAGTGACTTCTTTTTAACATCCTGGTCATATTCTGATAGTCCAGGGCAATTTGGGATTCTCAGGGTGCCCTCCGTCTTTCCTTGCAGGAGGAAACCAGTCTGGATGCCCTTGACATGAGCGACTTAGGTTTCTAACATTCCCAGGCAAGAATTATATTTTAACCGACTCTGTAGACCACCCAGTATGCGCCAGGCACTGTGCTGGTTGCTATGAACATTACATAAATGACAGTGAGAATCCTGTCCTCAAGCGTAAGTGATAACTTAGACAAAGCATTTGAAAATTCAGGGAAGGAACGGAATATTTCAGCTGGGATTTTTGAAGAGGAAACCTAAGGAAAAAATGGCCCAAAAATCATTTTTGCAGGGAAATGAATCTCTAAAATTGGATATTCATGCACTGTGTAGACCAGCAGTGTGGAGCAATCTGACACCCTTCCAATCCCTCTGGTAAGGCTTTATCTACTTCACCTGTCTGTGTGTGCAACCTTGGTTCCTCATGTGCATATGTGGGGGGATTATAGGGGTATACGAAGAATATTGTACACATACACAAACACACACACACATACACACACACACTTCTCTCTAATCATTATAAATTCATTGCAGTTGATTATAAATTGCAATCCATTATAAATTCATTATTTTCCCCAGTTGTCCATTCTGTAATTATCTCCCGTCCTGATCTTTGACTCAGGAAATATTTAATACAAGTTTCAGGGTTGATGTTTTCCCCCTTAATCTTAGAAATTTATCAATGACCACATCAATAGTTTCATCTTAAGGTTGGATAACCATCTAGTTCTGTCCCAAAAGTGAGGAGGCAGGAACGGATTAGACTATGGTAGATAACGGTACCATTTCAATGTTAATTACATCGCGGTTCTATAAGATAATTATTGTTTTTAAGATGCAAATCCTGATTTAGCAGTAAATTGGCATTATGTTTGCAATGTTTGAATGGTTCAGAAAACATAGTACATACATGGTTACAGATATATAGATATATGACATATAGGGAGAGACACAGAGAGAAAGCAAATGTAGCTAAATGTTAACTCTTGGGGGCACCTGGGTGGCTGAGTCGGTTGGGCATCCGACTATTGGTTTCAGCTCAGGTCACGATCTCAGGGTGATGAGATCCACACCCCCAACCCCAATTAGGTTCTGTGCTCAGTGGGGAATCTGCTTGAGATTGTCCCTCTCCCTCTGCCCCTCCTCCCACTCCTGCACACTCTCTCTCTAAAATAAATAAATCTAAATGTTAACTTTTGGGGGGATCTGGGTAAATGATAAAAGATATCTGGGAATTCTTTGACTTTTCCCACAAATTTTCTTTAAATCTGAAATTGGCAAAATAAATACGATAAAAAATAGATGTTATATCACAATCCAGTGAATGTGCACATAAGTACATGTCCACAAATTTATTCATTCAATTAATTTTTAGTGAGTGCCCATCATATACTATTTTAGGCAATGGATATACATCAATGATCAAAATGAAAAAAAATGTCTTCCCAAGAAGCTTACATGTATATATACCCACCCACACTAATATATGTATGTGTGTGTTTGTATATGTATATGCCTATTTACATATACATACATAAAAAGGAAACGAAAATTTTATTTAAATTATACTTACTATTAGTGGTATATCATGATTTTTAAATTCTATGTCATTTTTAAAAATAAAGCCAGTGAGGTAAAAAAAAAAAAAAGTATATTGGTTTCATGAGCCACTACGGCATCGTAATCTTCAGTTTATAAAGCATAGCCCTCGATCAGAGCTATAAAAGCAACAGCCAAAATCCCCTCGAATTTTAAGTGTTCATCCACAACATCCCACTACACAAATTTGTGAATCCAACCTAAACCTATCTTCTGGTCTCCATTTCTTCCTTTCCAACTGCGAACTTGCCATAGTCTCAGCCATTTCAGACTTATTCAGTCCAAAATTAAACTCTTGATCTTTCTCTTAAGACTGTTCTTCCTCCAGGTTTCCCATTTCAGGAAATAGCACCTCAACCCACCCATTGCTCATCTTAGAAAGACTGAAGTCATCCTTAACACCTCCTTTTTCTTCACTCCTTACAACGATCAGCAACCAAGTCCTCTTGATTCTCTATCCTAAATATATCTCAGATTCATTTTTTTCTTTTTGTCTGACACTGTTTTAGTCTAAATTCACCAGCATCTTTAACCTAAATTATTGTAATAGTTTCCCACTTGATCTCCCTATATCCCATCTATTCCCATTTCAAGCCTTACATGACAAAGTGATCTTTTAAATCATAAGGCAATTATGTCATAACTTTTATGATCTTCCCAATACTTGTGAGAGAGGCTAATGCATCCTTAACATCCTTAACAATGTATTAAGATTAACCATGAAGGACAAAAACCCTAAACTCACAGCAGATTAATGGGATAGAAATTTCTTTTCCATCACATAAGAGAAATAAGGGAGAGACAGATCAGGGCTGACTTGGTATAACATGGTACCCAAGACCGGACACATTCTATGTTGCTCTGATATTGCAATGTGCAGCTTTCACTCATGGTCAGGATGGTTGCTTAGTCTCCAGTCGTTGTATCCACTTTCTAGTTAACCAAAAGGAGGAACTGATATAGAAAAATACACTTCCTCCCTTAAGAAACCATTGTGCTTCCCTTGAGCTGTCCACAGCGTATCACGCAACCACACATAAAGGAGGTAGGATATAGAATCTTTTTTTTTTTTTTTTAAGTGGACATCTGGTTTTTATTTCTGGGCAATCTTGATATTTCTCTTTACATCTTACAATTTGCACAGGAAGGGGAAGAAGAGTAGAGAAGGTGGTCATTCTATGTCCCACTGCAGAGGCATGGAAAGTGGTAAGGATATCCTGCTGTGGTGAACAGGAAGTGGCGAGGCAACGAGATGCTTTATGTCTGGGGTAGGATTATGGCCAACAACCCTTTTGGCCTGAGTTCACATCCTCAAGGGGTGGTCTCCATGGAATGAGCATGACTGCCCACAGGGCCAGAAAACCCACCGATCTCACTCATGGGGCAGATGATAAGATGGGTTATACTCTTCCCTCCTGGGTAACTCAGACTGAAGCAGGGCTGGACAGATCCACAAAAGGTAGTGTGATTGAAAGCAAAGATGTGACACCTCTCTGACACATTGTAGAAGAGACCTGGGTTTAGAGTCTTTTATCCAAGCAGATGATATCCAGCTAAAAAATGGGTATTAATAATTGGGCATTCATAATGAAAAGTTTGATGTCAAGTAAAATCATGTGAGCATTTGTATTTGTCATAGATTATTAATACTTTTATTATTATATAACTCACACAATATAAAATTCATCCATTTAAAAGCATATCATTTAATGGATTTTAGTATACTCACAGAGTTGCACAACTTTCACCACAATATAATTGGGAACAATTTAATCATTCTCAAATGAAATCCCATACATGTTAGTTAATAGTCACTCCCCATCCCCTACTAATTTATTCTGTTCCTGTAGATTTGCCCATTCTGTACATTTCATATAAATAACTGACTTCTTTCACTTAGCATAACATTTTCAAAGTATATTCATTCTGCAGCATACATCACTACTTCATTCTTTTTTATTGCAAATACCATTCCATTGTTTAGAAATACCACATTTTGTTTACCCATTCATCAATTGATGGACATTTGGGTTATTTTCACTTTTTGGTAATTGCGAAAAATGCTGCAAGAACATTTGTATACAAGTTCTTGTGTGGACATATGAGTTTAGTTCTCTTGGGTATTGTATTAGTTTCCTGTCATTGACTACACAGTGGCTTATTATCTTTAGTTCTGGAGGTCTGAAGTTCAAGAGCAGTCTCACTGAGCTAAAATCAGATGTCTGCTGGATTGTTATCCTGCGAGAGGCTCCAGGAGAGCCATTTCCAACTTTCAACCCACATTCCCTGGCTCCTTCCAGCAATGGCATCACTCCCACTTCTGTTTCCAGCATCTCGTCTCCTTCTCTCTCTCTTGTTATTACTTCTTTAACTCTCCCTGCTTCCATAATCATATGGCCTTCTGTGACTCTAGCCATCCTGTCTCCTTCTTGTAAGGATCCTTATGATTACATTGGGCACTCACAGATAGTCCAGGACAATCTCCCCATCTCAAGACACTTGACTTAATCACAGGTACAAAGTTCTTTAGGTGTTGGAAATTAAGATGTGGGCATCTTTGAGGGAC
>JAPYYM010001873.1:0-12948 GCA_028534135.1 Potos flavus
CTCACGAGCCCGGGCAGCAGCTCTTTCTGCCCACGGGTCCCATCCTCGTGCTTTAATAAACCACCATTTGGCACTAAAGATGTCTCAAGAATTCTTTCTTGGTCACCGGCTCCGGACTCCACCCCACTGAACCTCACCTGTATTCTAAAACTTCATCAGGATCACGATACATATTTTTGACTGACATGATATTGATATTTTAATATTTATTTCTACAAATTGTTGTTTGATAATCTCAATAAAATTCTGCTGAACATTTCTATTTTTCCAGTCACTCAAGGGTCTTTCGTAGCACAAATACAAAGCTTATAAAATGGTATGTGGAGGGAAGGTAGTTTCCAGACCCAGACCTGCTAAGCAAAATTCTGCTGCATTCTGACTGTGTAATTGTAGGAATGTTGCATCTTTTAAGGCATGGAGGAAAGTCTTCCTAAAGCAAGTGAAGTCAATTAATTGAATAAAATATTAATCTAAGGATTTAAGAATTAGGTGTTACCTGCTTTCTCTGATTCCCCAAACTGTTATGTCTTTCATTTTATATTCTATGGTTTTCTACTATACTTCCCTTTCTTAACATGAAACACAATTTAATAACTTGTAAATACATATCTTTCTTGTGAAAGTATATATATTTTTTTAAAAAGCAGGAACTTTGAAAGTAACTGAAAGGATTGATGGATGAATGTATGTTGGATGCACAGAGGGGGACATGGATGAATGGATTAGTAGATGGATGGGTAGATTGATGAATAAATGGATGGACAGATGGATGGATAAATGGATGGATGGATGGATGGATGGATGGATGACAACAGCAAAGTCCTGAAGGTGAGAGCATGGACTATCAAACCTTTCTCTCTATTTCATCTTTTTCTGGAAAGGAATTATTTTAAAATGTAAAGCTACAGTTATGACAATATATGCTCTGAAAAAAGTCAGGCATTTCAATAAACACAACATGATATACACTTAAAATTCTTTAATTGGTTCAAATAGTCGCAGTACATACAATATTTTGATACATGTTAAGCACATATATAAAAATCATATCTATAGAAACCCATCATATATGAGTACATTTTATTCATCACCCTAATAATATAGAAAATAGCTATGTCCCCCAAACCCAGGTTGAGTGACATTTCTAAGTATTCTCTCTTCCCCTCCTTGATTGCATCTTCCCCCATCTTTGAAGGAAATAATCACTTTCCAGAATATGTTCATCAACCTTTGCTTTTCCTTGCTATTTTCCTAAATATGTAAACTTCCCTAAAAACTATATTATTTAATTTGCTTATTTCCATACTTCGTTAAAGTGTACATTTCAAAAGTTTAAAAACATGGCCTTCTTTATGCAGTGAGCACATGTTAACAATACATTTAACTCAGGAATGGGAAAGTCACGAGCTGGTGGAAATATTTCAAAGGAGAATAAGAGAGACCAGAGTACAAAACTAATGAATGAAAACATGGTGAAATATGATTGGTAAGTTAGATAAAAACTCTAATGTCCTATGGATCAATAAGGCCATAAACTTTGGGGCTATCTCTTCTACTGAATAAAAATTATTTGTGACTTATCAACCTTCAAAAATTAACATCTGCTTTCCAGAGCCGGGCCCCTGATCAGTAGTAAATAGTAAGTTAAACAGAAGTCATGTTATCCTTAGGTGGGTTTGGTAGATAAGACTCTAGAACAATATTGAAAGGGCTTCTTTTTACCTTTTTCCAAGCTTTAGTTATTTTCATCTTAGCTTTATATATGTGGAATCATAATATACATATTCTAATGTTGTATGTATTCTTGTTATGTTTCTGAGTTAGTCCACGTTGCTATAGATAGCTATAGCTCATACATTTTAACTGGATGAAAACCCACAATTTATTTATTTTACATAAATACGTATTTTTAAGAGAAACTACTTCTTCCAGTATTATATGTTCTTTTCACATACCATATTATAAAAATTGTTGTCTAGTGTGGCCATGAAATCTTTGTCAACTCTTGGTTAACAGCGCAGTCTCGGAAGCCAGCCTGGTTGTATGTAAATCTCGGCTCTGGCAGCTATTAAATCTTCCACTGCTTCTCTTTCCTCCTCCATAGAGTAGGATAATACTAGTATCGACCTTACCATGATATTGTGACTACACAATGGTAGAACCCAAGCTTAGCTTATAGCAAGCATTCGCTAAATATTAGTGCTTATTGCTATTATTATTTTGCAGTTCAAATAGCTAAAGTCCATAAATATCAATAAGTAAGTGGATGGTCCAGATGAAGAATTTCTACTATTCTAACAAGTGTGAAGGAAGAATATATGTCTTGGCTTGGAGTTCATTTGACATGAAATCACAGGGAAAAGAGATTTAGAGAGGTGGAGGCTGACTAGCAAATTTGAATTTGAGGACACATAAGAAATTGTGAGATATATGCATATTCAATTCATTCAAGTGTATTTGTTCTGATTCCATGTTTTCCAATCTATATCCTAATTACTATTTAACTTTGTAAGTCAGCCCAAGAGTGATAATGGCTGGCCATATGGATTTAAGCATCTTGCTCCTTGTGATTCTTGCTTCTCATTATGGCCCATTTTCTTACCTCTCTGCTTACATACACAACACTCATGAATTTGGTCAATGTGAGTCACCCATTGAAAGGAGAATTTTTACTCAAGGTGCTGACATAAATCATATTTTTTAATCTCCAGGGCTCAGAGATGAACTCTGAAACATGGCAATGTAAAGACTACCAGAACCCACTCTTCAAAGCATGTTCTTAGACCGGCAGCATCAACATCACTTGGGAACTTATTAGAGTTGCAGAATTTTAGGCTTCACTCCAAACCTACTGAATCAAAATCTGTATTTTGTTAAGACCCTTAGATGATTCATATGCACATAAGCATGGCAAAAGTACTATACAAGAATATAAAGATGCCCTTCCCTGCCCCAAACACAACCACATATTTGTCTGGTTGAGCTTCTATTATGGGATGTAAAGAATAAAAAAAATGTGGAGAGGTGGAAGAAGGGGACTTTGAGGTAGAAGAGTAGAATATTATATTTACTGTTCTGTAGGGGAAATAGTTGTCAGTAGCAGTGGGTGGCTGATAAAGGAAATGTCAGTGTGAGGAAATAAAGAATCCTGGGTTAGGGTTTGAATGAGTGATTTGCTCAGACATTGATGGCCTTTAGGAAGATTACAATACTGGGGGAGAGGGGTGCTCTGTGAGTCAGGTGTCAAAGCATCAGTAATACAGGGAAGGGGCCTTGGATGACAGGAGTAGAGAGAGTGATAGCCCACAGGGCAGAGGGGTTTGTATCTGCTTATTAGGCTGGTTCTTCATTAGAAGGTGACAACCTCACTCATCCCTGTATCTCTTACAGTGATAGAGTAGCTTGTATTCAGTGGGTTCTCAATTAATGCTAGTTGCATGGATGAATCACATTAATGGCATCTCTTGAAGAAGTTCTATGTTTCTAGTATTTTACCTATGTTAATTAATCTAATAGTCACTATAATCCATCAAAGTTCCCTTCTTTGTCCTCTTCCTCTCTTCCTCATTTTCTGTACCATCATCGTCACCATCATCATCTCCATTGGATGAACAAGAAATTAACATTATCATCACCATGTTTGTCATCATCCCCATTGGACAAATTGGGGAACTAACAGTGTACAAGGGGTATATTGTCCAGAGCCACATAATATGTCAGCCTCAGAGATAGGTTTCAAATCCAGACGATCTGATTCTATACTTCACTCTCCAAGGAAAGAATGAACCATATGACAGAATGTTTGCTCAAACATACAAATGCAGAGCAAGGATGCTTCTTATCCCTTGGTGAAAATCTGTAACCGCACCGTCATGTTTTCTTCATTGTGGTGTGCACCTGTATGCTAAACCAGCCTCTCAATGCCAAAGCAACTTTGAAAAACCTCCATGAAATCATTTGACTTTTCTCACTGAAGCAGATTCATTTGGTGAGAAGAACTTCATAAGCTGAAGATGAAACTGAGACTATGAGATAACACATTCATCAAAATTAAATGTATATATATATATTTTATTTTTATTTATATAAAATAAAAAAAGTCCTCTTATAAGAGCATGGAGAAAAGGTCAGCTTTCCTCTTTTGTTACATTCTCCTCACTTCACAGATCACACAGAGAAACCTGGCATTCCTTGGAATGTGCATGGTCCAGAAATTATGAAGATATTATGAATCTGGGTAAAAAAAAAAAGAAAGAATTAACGGAGGAAGAAGAAAAATAGAGGAGAAATATTTTATAGTATTATAACATGTATCAACATCCATTTTTTTTTAAGTATAAAGTGACCTTTACATCTAATAACTTTCAGATCTCATTCATTGCACATCCTGTCTGTAGTGTCCGTGTCTGCAAGACTCTATCCTGGGAGTCATGTTAGTGGACGACATCATTTGTTTTCCATGACCATGTATGTTCTACATAACACGAGTAGAGTACTTAGTCCTTTGTCCTCATCAGTTACAAATCCTCCATCTATTCTGTTCTTTTTCAAGTTGTCTTGTCTATTGTTTGTCTCTTTTTGAGTTGTCAACCCACATTTTTCTCATAATGAGCCAGAATAAAGAAAAATCTTGGCCCTGGAATTGAATGATGTTGTCATCTTGATCATAACTGTTCCTCCCTTTGATGTTAGGGCTCTTAAATGAACACTCTAAAGTTTCTGTGAGATCTTTGATAATGCCCAGTTATAAAGTTCTTTGCTGTTTTCGTGTTTGGTTTCAGGTGTGTGTGTGCGTGTGTGTGTGTGTGTGTGTGTGAGAGAGAGAGAGAGAGAGAGAAAGAGAGACAGGCAAAGAGACATAGAGACAGAGTGCCTCTCCTTCCTCTTTATTTCTTATAAGTCTATATGAAATGAAATGAAATGAAATGAGATGAGATGAGATGAGATGAAATAAAATAAAATAAAATAAGATAAAATTTAAAAAAAGGTGAAAATAAAGGGTCTGGGTGAGGGAAGCAATGAGACATCTCCCCTAAGGGACTGAACTTCGTCTAGACTCTGTGTGGTTTCTCCAGTCATAGCTCTCTCCTGCATGTTGGACTTAGGTCTGAGCAATTCCCTGAATGGTAGGACAGCGTTACTTTTCAAGGGCAAAATTTCCCCCTCAACTTCAATGAAGCTTCTAATATTGTTGGTGCAGCACCAGTGAGAAATATTCTGCCCTTCTCTGCAGCTCTTAGCTGTCTAGTACCCAGGGAATGTTCCCATTTCCTCTCTCACCTCCTCTTACCTAGGTGATCTCATCTGTGTCCACAGCTTTAAATAACATTGACAAGCCGATGACTCCCCAGTTTATATCTTCAGTCTTCAAAACTGCCGTGAGCAGCATTCTTTTTTATTGATTTATTTATCTGATGGAGGAGGGGGGAGAGAGAGCACAAGCAGGGTGAGTGGGAGAGGAAGCAGGAGGCTTCCGTGATCATGACCTGAGCCTAATGCAGGTCTTAGGTCTTAACCGACTGAGGAACCTAGGCACCCCATAAGCTAGAGAATTTTCCTAATGACTTATTTGACTGTTCCACTTGTATACCTAAAGGGATTTCAAATTTAACAACATCGAAACAGAAGTCCTTCTATTTTGCATCCCCAGATCTGTCCCTGGCTAATCTCTCTGCGTATCTGGCACCGCCTACCTGATGGCTCAAGCAGGACTTGTGAAGTTGTTCTTGATTACATTTCTCTCCAACCTCTCAGCCAGTCCATTGGCAGATCTTCCTCCATGATTCACCCTGAATCTACTTGTGTTTCTTCATCTCCACTAACCTAGACTACTGTACAACACGACTATCTTTTGTTTGGAGTAATAAAATAGCTTTGATTTCCCCCCTACAATCTGTAACTACAGAGATATTTTAAAATTATGAACAAGATTATATCAACCTCTTCCTGCTCCAGTTAAAAATCCTTCAATTTCTGCCATAAAATCCAATATGAAATTTATATTTATAAATTGTGTTTAAATTAAAGTTAAATTCAATTAGTCAAGGTATAACATCATTGGTTTTTGATATAATGTTCAATGATTCATCAGTTCAGTATAACACCCAGTGCTCATCTCATCACATGCCCTCCATCATATAATAAAAAATAAACAAAATGTATTTATAAATATAAATTTATATAAATAAGTCTATGAATACATTTATTCATTTGCTAAATAAACTTATAAACTTTATATTTCTGATATAAAATCCTCATGGTTTCCCATTGTACCAAGAATAAAATCTGAACTATATACCATGGCCCTCAAAATATGACAAGATCTAGCCTGTGACTCTTCCTTCCCTCCTTTCTTTCTTTTTTCTTTTCTCTTTTCTTTTCCCTTCCCTTTCCTTTCCTTTTCTTTCCTTTCCTTCTTTCCTTCTTTCCTTCCTCCCTCCCTACCTTCCTTTCCTTTTTTTTTCTTTCTTTCTTCCCATGACTTTTTCTAAAAACTCATCTCAGACTCCCCTTGCTTATCAGCCCAGCAGCTACATCCTTCCTTTTACTTTGTATGGCCAGTTCAGCTCATATCCCCGGCTCTGGACTTGCTATTCCCTCTCCCTAGCACACCCTTCACCTGGCAGATTACACGCTGACTTCTTCCAGTCATCCGGCTCTCAGTGCTCTTGGCAATGCCTCCTCTGAGCAGCTCATGGGAAGCAGCTTTTCTCTTCTGGCCACTTCTTATCCTATTACTCTTCTTTTATTTTCTTCAGAGTACTTGACATTGTCAGAAATACTTTAATTTTAGCTTGTTTTGTGTCTCCCTTCTTTCTACTGAGATATCACTGCATAAGTCCAGGCATTTTGTTATCCTTATATTTTAGTCTACTTCCAATGTCTTAAACAGAACTTGATGCAGAGAAGATGCTCACAAAACATTTATTGAGAATAACTTACCGACCAACTGAATGAATCCTCACTTTAGTTTAAGCCTTATCCTTATAGGTGGGGACTTTGCTGCTATTGGGAGGGTATATTTTCTTCTTTAAAATTTTATCGACCTCAATACTACCTTATGCAATGAGAACTTATGACTGGCTCATCTGCAAATTATTTTATAAGACTCCTGGCATGAGAAATAAACACTATTTGTTCACGTTTCAAAGAGTCTGTTATATATTTTCAAGTGTTCATGGTTATGTTATTGCAGATAATGGCTTACAGAACTCCCATGGCTTTTTTATAAGGCACAAGTACAAATACAATGAAAATACTAGCTTTCTGGTTTCATTGCTATGGATGGTTGTCTCATGCATCTAATTTGGCTTTGCCTTCATACTACCTTTACGTGGACTAATTTTCATGGTTTAGCTTTCATATCGTGGCACTACTTTCTAGCTCATTCCATGGGCTTAGGCTTTCTGGCAAAGGTGTCTTATCTTTCAACTCCTACACATGGGCAATCATTTGATTCACTCTATCACACCATGTGTTGTCATCAGAAGACTTAATGGTTAAGAACTCTGGTTTTAACCATCATCCCTACCACTTAAAATTTGTGTGACTGAGCAAATTACATACTTCACTTCTAGTGATAGTTTCATTATCTATGAGAATGGTGGCAGTGCTTGTTTGATACCTGTGAAGATGACATGAGTGCTAGTCAGAGGACACATGCAATAAAATGGTAACCAGTATTATCAGTGTTAACTCCTTAGTCCCCCTTGTCCTCAGGCTACCTGTCCTCTCTCTTCTCAACAAAAGCAACATCTAACCAGGATTAAAAGTGTCATCGCTATTAAAAGCCATGATCAAATATCTAACATGATTTTTGGTACATAGGGTACTTGAAATACCTGTTGGTTAGATGAATAGAAGTACAAATGTCTGCCTCTGCATAGATTCCCTTAACGTAACAGTTCTGTTTCTTAGGAACACAAACTGTTAAAATAAATATTGTCATTGCTTTTGAGGTCACTGAAACTATTTTCTCAAAATGAATTCTAGTTTCACTCAGATATTTTCTTTTACTTCATACAACAAAGAACAACAAAATATTGTGAAATTGGAAATAAAGTTCTGTAAGTGGACATCTTCCTAGTATTAAGTCTTTGAGCCACAAAAGTTGTGGGAACAGTGGGAGTAGATAGATCTAGAACTGTGTCTGGGATACATCAGACTAGCTTTGTGAACTTGAGCTCTCTATCAATTTGTGCCCTTGTTTCCTCAGCATTAATATGGGAAAAACAACCCCTTACCATGGAGAGTTGTTAGAATATGTATAAATCCAGCCTATTTTATGGCACATTGGATTAATGACTTTCTGGTGTCTGAGCTTCACTTTCCTCATCTACAAAGCAGATAACATTGATAACAGTGGGATCTGACAAATGAGTCAAGATGTGCTGCCATCTTATTGTGGTACCTGGTACATGGTAAAACTTCACAAAACATGAGTTCTCTTTCCTCTTTTTCTCACCCCTATTTATTTTGCCTTTGTCCTCTTCTTTTTCTTCATCTTCTGCATTTGTGAGATACACTGTTAGAATTTTTATAGCAATGACATTAATAACTACCTTTGGAAGTATTTATATGTAGGCATAGGGGATAGATTTCCCAACAAAGAAAGTAAACATAATAACTACTATAAATGGACTATATACCATACACCTGGTAAATTATCTTTTAGCTTCTAATTCTGACAGTCAATTTAACAGATAAGAAGTGCAACCTCCTGAAAGCTTTTTAAAGGACTTAGAATAGCAAAGGAATGATTCTAAGGCAATGGCTACATCAAATAGTTCTTAAGTATAGGAGAAGAAAGAAAGAAAGAGAGAAAGAAAGAAAGAAAGAAAGAAAGAAAGAAAGAAAGAAGGAAAGAAAGAAAGAAAAGAAAAGAAAAGAAAAGAAAAGAAAAAAGAAAAGAAAAGAAGAAAGAAAAGAAAAGAAGAAAGAAAGAGAAAGAAAAAAAAGAATTGCTCTTTTCATTTTTAGAATAAGGGTAAAGATACCGAGGATGAGAGAGATTAAATAATGCTTTCAAGTTTGTAAAATGTGTAAGTGGCAGAGCTAGCTTTCTAAATCAAGCTTGCCACATTCAGATTAAACAATCTACTTTGCACACTCTGCATGTTTTGTGACAAAGTTAATCTCAACATATCCCCCAGAGATGTTTATCCATTTGATAAAGCATCTTTATCATTCCCTGTGTTTAGCAGCAAGTAGAAAAAATATAAATTAGGTGGGGGAGAGGAGACATGTTCTTCAGCAGGGGGAACAATGTTTTGGAGCTCTTCATCTAATTGTACCCTTTGAAAATTCATTACATTTACCAGTACTTGTTCTTTTCCAAGCCTTGTGTTGACATAAAAAGTACCACTCAAAAGTCTAGGTAGGCAGCCTGAGTATCAAGATCTTTCTCGGGGAGATAAAGCTGGACCTCCCCCCAAATTCTAGATTGATAGCCACATGGGGCCAGGGATTTGGGCTGGGCCAGATGTGTTGGGTCACTGGGATGGCCAGAAGCATTATGAAATGCTCCATGGTCTTACTTATAGTAGAGTCTAAAGGTGGAAACTCACAGGTCATCAGACATGAGTGGAGGAGGAGCAGGCTGAGGAGAAGGTATGAAGGTGAAACAGAAGGCTAGGTGACAAAAGAAACCTCATAATTTTTAAAAAGAAGAGCTAAGATCTCTTGCACTGAGTGTCAGCTACAGTAAGGATGGACTGGTGGAGGTGCAGGCCAGGGTAAGGGTGGTTTTCTAGCTGTGCTCCAAAAAACATCTATGGTTTGAGAACCAAAACTACTTACCCCCACTCTCAGCCTGAGCACTGAACAGAAACCTCACTGTATCATCCACATTAACTTGGCTTTGCTATTCTTCTGCCTTCATCACATTAATTTTCTGAAATTATCCTGCCCACACAAACAATTGGATTGTTCATTTAAGTAACTTCCTAAAAGATCCACTGACCCTTTAATGGAAAGCAGCAACAGTTGGCACTCTTAAACTCTTTGAATTCTTCATGTAAAAGTCCTTGCCTTCCCACCAATCCCAAACTGTTTCATCATGATATTATCTGACCCTTATCAGGTCCACATATTGAAATTTTTCCCTTGAGGCAAACTTCCAAGTCTCAGTAAATTCTGATCTTACCGTTCCCATGTTGAGACACTGCCAAAGGTTTGCAAAGATGGTATTTCCTTTGCTTCAGTAAGGAATAAACTCATCTTTTTCTTATTGACAGTCTATGCTAGTGATATTTGGATAGCCAGTTTTTGACAGTTTCCATGAAGAGTCCAAGTGGGTGTTAACTCTGGACATCTGAATCTTATGTCAAGCAGAGAAGGCTTGTTCTCATATATTAAACTTCCATGACATATTTGGTTAGAAGAAATATTTTAGTTGACAATTATTTTTTAAAAAGTTGTGAAAATCATTTTTACACTAAAGAAAAGTGCCCCAGGAATTGTTCCACCTAAGTCTAGTGCATTTCTCCTTCATTATCTATATACTTTGGAGGAAATCTCAACTTCACAGATCCCCTGTCCCTTTCTCTATATAATGGAGGTGTTAAACCAAAAATCCTTTAAGGTGTTTTCTGTCCTTAACAATTTTCTGGTTCTGAAATGTCTTTGCATTAATGCCGTCTGTCAAGATGATCTCCTATGACATAAGCTTCTGTTCCTAAAATGCTAATTGTCCTTACGGCATCTAACAGAATGCTGGGCACATAGCAGTCACTCAATAACCAGCTGTTGGTAGTTTGTACAATTGAAGCTGGATTCAATTCAATGTCTGGAGTTTTTTATTATAACTGTCTGATTCTGTAATGTGCCAAGATAATTTTATATCAGAGACAAAGCTGATTCATGGAGGGCGAGGGAATTCACATTTATTGAATGCCCGCCAATGGTAGGCCCAGTGCTGAAGGTTTTGTATGCAGGAGAAATCATCAAAAACAGTTTGAAAATAGAGGCTAAGGCAGTTTGAGGAAATTTCCTAGGATACTAGTCTATGTAAGACAAGAATTGAAACCAAGTGTGTCTGGTGTCCCAGCCTATACTCAGCAAGCTACACTGGGATTCAGAATCAGTTAAAGCTTTCCCAAATCTACAAATCTTTGAGTCTCAAGGCCAGATGTTAGGACTTACAGATTATGGATGGGACCTAAAAATCTGCCTTGAATGATTTCAATTTCGATAATCACTGAATTAAAGACCCTGCTGCCTTCATCTTTGTAGTAGTGAGATGTTCATAGTACATCTTTATAAAACTGCACAATAGGCTTAATTATCTTCATTTTATAGAAAAGGAACTGAGATGTACGGGAACCTAAAGATACTGCTAGTTCATGGAGGTGTCTCTCTTTAAACTCAGGGCCCTCTAGATTCTTAAATTCGGGTCACATTTTTTAAGTTTTATTTTTTAAAATTTTTTATCAGTTATGCATGCATTTAGTACAAGAAGTAAAGTCATTCTACAAGTGTTGTTCTAGAAAATACTGTCCCTCACCACTCTCCAAACTTGTTTCTTCTCACCAAGGACAAGCACTTCCAATGCCATTTATCTCCATGTTTATATAACAAATTAAATATCTCTATTGCTTTTACAGTTTTAAGCTTTAAGTAATGTGTTCTCAGCCTAAAATATGCATCTCCTTCTTTCACATCTACTACCAGCTCATGTTCCAGTCTTCCTTCCACCTATTACAAATATATCATAATTTTGTTTACATCATTCCTTAGAATTTAAACTATCATGACCACTTAAGTCTATTGATGGATGGGTTATTTAGTAAGATATGGAGATTTTTATTCTAGCTGTGCAATATTTTATCTTATTATTTATGCTACTCATCACTAACATAGTCCCCATATTTCTCTCTATGGTGAAATAGTATTTCACATTCCCCAAAATGGCTAAAATTTAAAAATGGACAATACCAAAGTCACTTGAATTTTCTTGCATTGTTAGTGGGAACATAAAATATAAGCACTTTTAGAAAAATGGTTTGTCAATTTTTTCCTATGTTAAATACATATGTACCCTATGATCCAGCAGATCCATTCCTAGATATTCACCCAAGAGTAATGGCTACATATGCACACAGAAAGTTCTGTATACAAATGTTCATAGCAACTTTATCCTTAACAGCTCCAAACTGGAAAAACTCAAATGTCTATGATTAAGTGAATGGATGAATGAAGAAGAAGAAGAAGAAGATGACTGCAGAGGGACAGGAGGAAGAGGTAGTGTAGGGAGAGGAAGGGGAGGAAGCAAGGGAAGTGGGGAAGAAGGGGAAGGAGGAGGGAAGAGGAAGGAGAAGAAGAAAAAAAGATGACATATTCTTACACTGGAATACTACTCAACAATAAAAAGGGATAGTCGATCTGTATAATAACATGGGTTGATATACAAATACATATATTTGTATATTTATATATATATTTATATTTGCATATATATTTGTGTGTGTGTATATATATATATATATATATATATATATATATATATATATATATTTGAGTAAACAATGATATGTGTATCCACATGAAGTGATAGAAGCTAGGATGGTGTTTGCTGAGGGAATGACTGGGAAGGAGCAGGAAACACATACCCAGAGCAATAGTCATGTCATGACAATGGACCTCAAAAAATGCTTGGGTAGCAATTCTCATATCAGACAAATTAGATTTTAAGCTAAAAACTGTAGTTAAGGATACAGAAGGACACTATATCACTCTTAAAGGGTCTATCTAATAAGAAAATCTAACAATTGTAAATATCCAACATGGGAGCAGCCAACTACATAAGCCAACTGTTAATCAAAAAGACATATTGATAATAATACCTTAGTAGTAGGAGACCTTAACACTCCACTCTCAGCAATAGGCAAATCATCTAAGCAGAAAATCAACAAAGAAACAAGATCTTTGAATGACACACTGGACCAGATA
>JAPYYM010001874.1:0-12947 GCA_028534135.1 Potos flavus
AGTTAAGCAACCTAGAAGAAATGGATGCATTCCTGGAAACCTATAAACTTCCAAGACTGAAACAGGAAGAAATTGACAACCTGAATAGACCAATATCTAGTAACGAGATTGAAGCAGTGATCAAAAACCTCCCAAAAAAACATGAGTCCAGGACCTGACAGATTCCCTGGGGAATTCTACCAAACATTCAGAGTTGTTATTAAGCAAATAATAAACTCTGAATGAAATTTCAAGACTGCTGCTTAGTTTAGTTCTATTGACTTGTCACTCAAACAGCAAAAAATAAATAAAAGTAAAAAAGGAAACTACCCATTATGGAACTCATTAAAGTATCCTGGATACAAGGGAAAACAGACTGAACTCTCCAGCCAGCCAAGAGAGAGCTCTGAAGGAATACAAGCTTAGGAAGAAACCCTTATCTTAAACAATGAAAACTCCCTCCAGCAGATGCCATATTGATCATTATCATCATCTGGAATGTTGAATGAGGTTAAGATTACCAAAGTGCAATAGTCTTTTTTCACACTACACTCAGGTCAAAATGGTAAATTTATTTTAGGAAAATGATCAAAAACTATATCCAGGCTGTACCAGGGGTATTTTTGAAGGAGTGGGGTACTAATGCTCTTTATTTCCTACCCAGGGCCTCTATAAGGACTGTCCCTATGTCTTTACATTCCTAATTTACAAGAGCCTTGCAATGAGGTGTCTTCCTCCACACCACACCAATCCAAATGCACACACTTAGCTCTGCTATTGCTGGGCTGTGCTCTGACTTAAATTTAAACTCCTTCTTTCAACTGCAACAAAAATAACTTCAGAGGAAAGGTACCTTTGATATACAATGCTGTGAAGTAGGTCATGATCTCTAATTCCACAGACATGGAAACTGAGGTTCACAGAAGTAAAATACTTGTTCAAGTTTAAACAATACATTAACAGAAAATTAATATTGAATAGAATAGTAATTATTAGGGCAGACTTGGAAATTGGGTAATCCTGGGCTCTAATTTCTACTTTTCTACTTACTAGCTATATGACCTTGGGTAAATTAATTTGCCTTCCTGAGCTTTAGTTTCCTTAATTGTATAATAGGAATAATAATGCCCATTTAAGTGAAAATAAATTGGTTGCTTATGAAAAGCATCTAGCCAAATTATTAAAGAAGCACCTGAAAAGAATTATTGTAAATCTTAAATTAGCTCAAGGATTTAAAGGAAAACATGAATATAAAGAATAAAGAAATGGTAGATATTAAGAAAATGCAAATGAAATATCTAGAAATGAAGTATACAGTATGTGAAATGAAATATACACCGGATGATGGGATTAGCAGCAGATTAGAAATACACACACACACACACACACACAGACTTTACACCCTTCACAAAAATTAACTTAAAATGAATTATCTTAAAATGAATCATAGACCTAAATGTAAAACACAAAAACTATTAAACTCCTAGAAGATAACACAGGAGAAAACCTAGATGGATTTGGGTGTGGAAATGGCTCTTTAGATATAATACCAAAGGCACTAGCTATAAATGAAATAATTGATAAGTTGGATTTTATGAAAATTAAAAACTATTGCTCTGCAAAAGACAATGTCAAGAAAATGAAATAAGAAGCCACAGACTGGGGGAAAGTATATGCAAAAGATACATCTGATAAAGCACTGTTATCCCAAATACACAAAGCATTCTTAAAGCTCAACAATAAGAAAACAAATGACCCAACTAAAAAATGGGCAAAGACTTTAAAAGGCACCTCAACAAAGAAAATAGACAGAAAGTAAATAGCATATGAAAAGATGCTCCACACCATAAGCTATCAGGGAAATGCAAATTAAAGAAACAATGAAATACCATTAGAGACCTATGAGAATGCCCAAAAGCTAGAATGGTGATGATACCAAATACGAGGATGTTGAGCAAAAGGAACTCTCATACATTGTTGGTGGGCATGCAAATGGTGAAGACACCTTGGAAGACAGTTTGGAAGTTTTTTTTACAAAATAAAATATCCCTTAGCATAGAATCACACTCCTTGATATAGACCCAAAGAAATTGAAAACTTACATCCATACAAAAACCTGCACCTGGAGGTTTATACCAGCTTTATTTATAACTGCCAAAACTTGGAAGCAAACAAGATGTCCTTCAATAGGGGAATGAATAAATAAACTGTGGTACACCCAAAGAATGGAATATTATTATTCAGTGCTAAAAAGAAATGAGCCATCAAGCCATAAAAAGATCTGGAGGTAATTTAAATGTATATGACTAAGTGAAAGAAGACAATCTGAAAAGGCTATGTACTATATGATTCCAACTAGATGACATTCTAGAAAAGGTAAAACTATGGAGATAGTAAGAAGATCTGAGTTGAGAAGGGAGGGATGAATAGGCAAGGCAAACCACATAGGATGTTTAAGGCCATGGAAATATTCTATATGATACCATATGGTGGCTACATGTCATTAAACATTTGTCCAAACCCGTAGAATGTACAACAGCAAGAGTGAACTATAACGGGAACAATGAACTTTAGGTGATTAGGATGTGTCAGTGTAGGTTCACCAATTGTAACAAAAGTCCCACTCTGGTGGGCATGTTGATAGTTAGAGAAGCTGGGGGGTGCAGGAAGTATAGGGGGAAGGTCTGTAACTTCCCCTCAATTTTGCTGTGAACCTGAAATTGCTCTAAAAATCATTTTAATTTTTTAAAAAAGACTGTTTTCTTCTTAAGTTCTTTAAGGTACTTAGAACTGAGCCTGGTGGTGGGTATTAAGGAGGGCACATATTGCATGGAGCTCTGGGTGTGGTGCATAAACAATGTATCTTAGAACACTGAAAAAATAAAATTAAATTAAAAAAAAAGAAAAGATACTTAGAACTGAAGCAAAAATTATAACACTGTCTGATGGGGTGTTCCATCTATGTAGAGGTAATACATAGGACATCTGTAACATGAAGGCCAGTGGGGGGATATAAAAGAACATATATGATTGTGAAGTTTCTATAGTTAATAATGATGTAATACAATATTAACCTTAAGCATATGTAGAAGTTTAGATGTGGATACTTTAATCCCTAGAGCAACCACTAAAAATTTACACACACAAAAATAGCTAAAAGCCAACATATAAATTAATAAGGAATACTAAAAAATTTAAATAACTCAAGAGAAAGAAGAACACGTGGAATAAAGAAACAAACAATGACATGACAAACAAAAAAAGATAAAAGATAGACCTAAATTGAATCACATAAAAACATATTAAATATTAATGACAGAGTCCATAAAGAAGTGAGACTCACTATATGCTTCCCACAATAGACACATTTTAAATATGAAGAAACATATAGATGGAAAGTAAATGGATAGAAAAATGTTTTTCATGTGACCCACAAGCTTGGAGTGGCTGTATTAATATCATATACAACAGAGTTTAAGACAAAGAGTACTACTAAAAATAAAGAGAGATTTAAATTTTAAAAGGGACTATTCCTGAGGATGACATAAAAAGTATAAAATTATGCACCTAATGGTGGAGTCTTAAAATACATGAAGCAATACTTGACAGAATTTGGAGGAGATATAGACTATTACACAATTATAGTAAGATATTGTTAACACCACTGTCACAGAAATTTTTATATTAACTAGACAAAATAATCTGTAATGATGACGAAGATCTGAACATCACTGTGAACTACCTTCACCAAATTAATATTTACAGAACACTACATCCAGCAGCAGTTTAATATATGTACTTTCCAGGAGTACATGGTACACTCACCAAGGTAGGTCTTAGGTTAGGCCATGAAACAAGTCTCAATAAATTTAAAAGGATTTGGGTGGCCTGAGTGGCTTAGTTAAGCCTCTGACTCTTGATTTCAGTTCAGGTCATGATCTCAGGGTGGTAAGACTGAGCCCCATGTCAGGCTCCATGCTCAGTGGGGAGTCTGCTTGAGATTATCTCTCTCCCTCTTCCTCTGCCCCTCCCCCTGCTTGCTCTCTCTCTCAAATAAATAAAATTTAAAAAATAAAATAAATATAAAAGTATAAAAATAAAAAAGTATGTCTGCTACCCATGTATTCGAGTTGTCCAGAGAAACAGACCCAATAGAATGTGTATGTGTGTGTATATGTATACATAAAAGTACACACACACATATATATATACATAGGTATATATAACATATTTATATATAAAGAGAGAGAGAGGGTTATTTTAAGGAATTGACTCACACGACTGTGGGGCCTGGTAAATCCCAAATCTACAGGGTAGGCCAGCAGACTGGAGACCAGGGGAGAGTTATATTATACTCTCAACTCTGAGAATCCTTTCCCTCTCCCTCTACCCCTCCTCTGCTCATGCGCGCTCTCTCTCTCTCTCTCTCTCTCTCTCTCAGTCTTGTGCTCTCTCTCAAATAAATATATAAAATCTTAAAAAAAAAGAAAAGAAAAATCAACTGCATTTGTATATCCTAGCAAAAAAAGTATTTGGCAATTGAAATAAAAACTATTATTTCTGATAGCACCCACACATGAAAAATATTTACAGATAATTAACAAAATATGAAAGATGAGTATAGCAAAAATTACAAAATATTACTAAGGAAAATCTTGGTCAAAAGATTGTCAACAAAGCCGCTAATGTAATTTAGTGGGGAAAGGCAAATCTTTGTAATAAATGGTGCTAGAAAAACTGGATATCCATATAGAAAGAAAATGCTGTAACTATTTCCTCACAATTGTATACAAAATTATCTTAAATGAAACAAAGACTAAACATAAAAGCAAAAAGTATAAAACTCCAAAAAGAAAAATTAAAGAAAATCTTTGTGACCTTGGGTTAGACAAAGATTTCATAGACAGACATGAAAGGCGTAAGTAAGAAAAGAAAAAAAAGGTATGAATTGCCCTTTAACAATATTTCAATTTTGCCTTTGATAGATACTAAAGAGACTTGGCGGAAAAAAAAAAAAAAAAACAACCTGCAAATAATATGTCTGATAAAATAATTATACCCAGAATAATTTTTTTAAAAGCTCTCTACAACTCAAAGAAGACAAACAACCTGATTTTAAAAGAGGCAAAAGATTTGAATAGATACATCATCAAACAATATATATGTATGAATAGCAAATTAGCACAATAAAGCATGTTCAGTATAACTAAGGTAATGCCTTGTCAACAATCCTGGCTCAGTCACTTCTCATGTGAACTTAGATTTACCTCCTTGGGCTCAACTTCCAAATAGATAAAAATCTCACTAATAATAGAACTTAACTTCATAGAACTAAGTTGAGTTTGAATGATATGAACTGCTCAGAAAAAAGCCTGTCACACACTAAGTGTGTAATAAATATTGGTTGTGCTTGTAATTATTCAGACCTCTCTCCTGGGAATTTCTGGAAGGATTTCTGACCATAGTGTTTTTTCTATGGTCACACATATTCATACTTTCTTAACCTTCTCTCCTGGGAAAGAGGAAGGCGATGGGTTGGGGAGGATATGGCCAGTTGAGTTTTGACATGATCTTTTGAGCATTAAATGAAATAATCCTTGTAAAGCACTTAGCTACATGCTTGGCACACCGGCCACACTCAATAAATGTTAAATATCCTTTTTACTTCTAGATGTCTAGCACAGAGCAGGGTCTATAGATTATACTGTAAAGCCATTGTTTAATAAATATATGGGTATTTAGGCTTAAAATTCTGTGCATGAGGGTTTGTATCTCTGGCCCTTTTGCTACAGATTCATAAGACCCCGAATTCACTAGATGTTAAAGAAATATTCTTAGTTACTTCTAAAGAGGAGAAAGAAGAGAAGAATATTAGCTGATTGCAGCTACTTGGTTGCAATTTTTCCACAGGAGCTGAGGTTAGGGATTTAATGGGAGTAACATTAAACGTTTTAAGCATTCTTAGAAAACCACAATTACATTGATTATGCACTGTCAGTGGAACATTCGCTGGAAGCTGTGCCCCTCTGAGGCGCTGAGTGGGGATGAGTTTTCTTTAATCTGTCCAAAAGTTCTCATCAGGTTTCTCCTGCCAGCAACTGGTATTTGAGAAAGCAAAGCCCCCGGGTGAGGGATGCTGTCTCTGCCTACAGAACAGAGCGAAGCTAAGAGGCCCATAAGGGGATTAAACCTATGACCTGCTCCTCATTAGCACAATGTTCTAGCCGACGAGGAAATAATGCAGACTCCTTGAGTGTTAGCAAATACTGACCTACTTAGATAGGAGGGATAAAAGCACACATTTTCCCTGCAACATCAGCACAATCTGTCTCTGGGAATTGAAAGGACAGAGAAAGCCCTTTTACAGGGAATTTCTGGGTCAATAACTCTCATCTCATGCTCCTACAGTAATTACTGAATTATGTTCCCCAATTATTCTTCCATCCAATAACTGCTCCTTTACCTCCCCACCCATGTTCCAACAAGTATTCGACAACATGTCAGGCCATCAGAGGCTCCTGCTACATCTCCATGCAACTGCCTAGAACACTTCCATCACATCCCTCTCTGTGTTCAGTAGCCCCTCCCTTCCATGCAGCCTTCTTGCACCAGCGAGTTGTTCTGGAGGCCTCCATGCATTCTGACACCTGGGGTAAATACCCAATGTCCTGTGTCTACCTCTGCACACCACACTCCCCCCACCACACTTGCCACACTGTATGGCCTATGCACTCTCTTCCCACCCCCAGGGCTGGAGGCAACTTAGATACAGGGGTTGTGTCTTATACAGAGCTGAATTCTGTCAACCCTGCCTGGCATAAAGTAGAAATTCAATAAGCAATTTTTTCAATGAATGAATGAATGATCGAAGGGAATTCCAATATCCCTTTTATATATATTAAATACCCTAAGTTATATTAAATAATATTCAAAAACACTAAGATGATAGAGATAATTAACTACCTTTGGTTTTTGTTGTTGTTGTTGTTATTTGGGTTTTTGTTTTGTTTTGTTTTTTTGTTTGTTTTTGGGGTTTTTAGAGAGGGAGAGAGAGTAGGGACAGGGAGAGGGAGAAAGAATCCTAAGCACGCTCCATGCTCAGCACAGAGCCCAACGTGGGGCTCCATCCCACAAACTTGAGATCACGACCTGAGCCAAAATCAAGTTTTTTTTTTATTTATTCATTTATTTATCACCTAGAAATGAATATATAAAGGCATAGATGTATAGGGAGAGTTTTACAATATACATTCTTTTTTTTTTATTTACTATGTTTTTGATGCAGTGTTCAATGATTCATTAGTTGCGTATAACACCCAGTGCTCATCACAACACTGCCTGTGTTTTAATGTTTCTAAATGAGGATAGTAATACCTGACTCATGGAATTATTGAGAAGGTCGAATAAAATACATAGATAAAGTTCCTGCTGCTCAATAAATATTAGTATGTTCCTCTTTCCATTCACTGATTAACAAGCTTTCTCCTAAATTTCTGTCTGGTCTTATATTAGGTAATAAATACTTTTTAATAGACATACAAACACATATATACATTCTTTTAATTGAAAAAGTATAAAAAGTTTAGGAATAAAATATATTTGTATATATATATTTGCTTTTTAATTTTTTTCAAATATCACACATACATATAAACCCTTCAAAATTAATTGGAAAGATAGAAAAGTATAAGAAATCAAATAAAACATATTTGCTTTTTTTATACTGTTTTTAACAATTTGGAATATATGTGTGTGTATGTGTGTAGATGTATAGGTATGTGCCTGTGTTTCTGTGAAATGTCTTTGTATATGTGTAAATATATACGTATATACACACACATAAATACATACATATATTATATATATATATACACACACACACACACATATATACATATATATACACACACACTTTTTTTATACTTTTTAATTAACTTGGAAGAATACTAGGCATTCAATTCCGTAGGACCCTTCTGGAGACCTATGCACTCCAATTCTTTGAAATTTTCTCATATTATTTATTTGATAACATCCTTTCTAATTTCTTTGCTCTCACACTGCTGATAGTTGAAAAACCTCCAGAACTGATCTCTTAATTTTTCTTTTCTCATTTAGTTTCCTTTTTTTTTTATTTTTGGCCTTTTTATTGTTTCCTGAGAGATTTCATCAGTTTTATTTTTTAACCTTCCTATGTATATTTTAACACATTTATTTGTTCTCTGAAACTTTTTTCTTTGTTTTTACACAGGAATTTCTATGTAAACAATTATACCTTCTATAAACAGAATAATTTTATTTCTTCCTTAGTAATCTCTTTCTCTTTCTTTCTTTCCTTCCCTCCTTCATTCCTCCTTTCTTCCCTTCCTTCTTCTTTTTTCTTTTCCTTTCCTTATTAATGCTTTATGTTTGCATTTGACAAAAGTAGGAAAAGAAGAGAAAATTAAACTAAGTTAGTAGAAGGAAGTAAAAAATAAAGATAACAACATAAGTAAATGAAATAAAAAATAATTTAACAGTGGAGAAAATTAACAAAGCCAAGAATAAGTTTTTCAGAAGAAATTAATGCAGTTAATAAGCTTCTAACAAGACTAACAAAAGATAGACAATACAATGTATTAATAGCAAGAATGAATGAAAATACATACATCACTACAGATCATTCACATATTAAAAGAAAAATAAAGAACTATTCTGAAAGCCAACAAATTTGACAGTCTAGATGAAATGGACATAGTAATTACATAACACAATTTACTAAACTGACATAAAATGAAACAGAAAAGCTGAATAGCCCTATTCCCATTAAACAAATTGAATACATTTTTGAAAACATCCACAAAGAAAGCTCCAGATCCATAATTTGTCAATCCATAATTTTTAAATCAGTAGTCCTCTGGAAATTCCATATATTTCAAAAATGTATAGAACTTCGATTAGGAATTGAAGCTAAAATATACTTTTGGCTCAGATTTTGGTTGTCCTTGGAAAACTATGGACAGGATAATTTAAGAACCAATGAAATTAAAAAAAAAAAAAAAGAACCAATGAAATTAGATAAAGAATATCATAATGGTTTCAAAAAATATATTTGTTGAAACTTATATATGAAAAAGTCGGGGCGCCTGGGTGGCTCAGTGGGTTAAAGCCTCTGTCATCGGTTCAGGTCATGATCTCAGGGTCCTGGGATTGAGCCCCTCATTGGGCTCTCTGCTCAGCAGGGAGCCTGCTTCCCCCTCTCTCTCTGCCTGCCTCTCTGTCTACTTGTGATCTCTCTCTCTGTGTCAAATAAATAAAATCTTAAAAAAAAAAGAAAAACAAAAAGTCAAAATTTCATAAAATGCATAGAGCATAAGTGACTTATGCTTAAGATGAGGCTTCATGACTTGCTGTATACCTTTTTTCAGCCTCTGTTCCTACATTAGTAAATAGAGATGATTCTCCCTTTCAAAATTATTGGGATGTTTATAATTGGTGTATATCAAGTTCCTTACCCAGAGAAAGCATCAAAAATTAATAGCTAATTCTCTTTGAATACTGATAATATTCTCTGAAGACCAACCAGCTTGCTCTACACAGTAAGGCACAAGTACTAACTCAAACAATTAATGGAATGTCTGTCTAACGTGTTGCTTGTGCTTTTCACAATCTCCACTATCCTTTCTT
The DNA here is from genome assembly GCA_028534135.1 of Potos flavus. NCBI lineage: Eukaryota > Metazoa > Chordata > Mammalia > Carnivora > Procyonidae > Potos > Potos flavus. The sequence continues at coordinate 9,643 of JAPYYM010001874.1, forward strand.
TCACATTTTCACTATCATCAGGTAGCATGAGAGTAACCATGGGCATTTTTAGTATCCAGAAAAAAAGGAAGTTGAATTAGCAATATATTTAATTCAGTATTTATCTTATTCACGGTCATTTCCATATACACTTATTTCTAGCTATCCCAAGTTGCCTTCCAGAAATACTCCCTGTACCCACTATGCCAACTCATCTGGCATCGTGATACAAAGGTTCAAGATGTATTGCAATATAAAATGTATCTTACAGTGACTGATGTCAAAAACATAGGTAGAGTGGAAGGGAAAAAAAAAGTTGGAAATATATGGAACAGAAGCTAGTCTGTGAAGATTCTTCCAGTCATCGGATACAAAAAATTATAAGCAGAAAATGTGGTTCTCCTTAATACCTAGTAGTAATGGAAACTCTCCTATCAGGAATATACTTAGTAAAGGAGCATTTACAATTATAAATGCATCGTAGTTGGGTTTTTTTTTTTTTCATTTTTGACGGTACTTGAAAAAAATTTATTAAAATTTTTGTCATTATCATAATTCCTTGAACACCAAGGTAAGCTTTATTCTGAGACATAAAACAGTTACCCATCAATTATTCAAATGTATAAAAGAATTGAAATCTTATTGGTTTAACATGATTTTCTTTGCTTTCTCTCAATAGAATTAAATTAGAACTCTAATAAAAAGATATTGGGAAGATTTCTAAATATTAGAAAATCACATAACACACATCTCAATGACCTATGGGTGAAACAAAAAGTGACAAAGGAAATTTGAAAATGCCCTGAATTCAATTAGATCAAAACCCAACATAAAATTGACATTAGAGTGACATTTATAACTTTAAATGCTTATATTAGAAAACAAGAAAGATCTTAAATAAGTGATCTAAGCTTCTATCATAAAAAAGTTGAAAAACAGAAACAAATAACATAAAATAAGCAGAAAGAATAAAGATAAAAACAAATATCAAAGAACTAGAAAACAGAAGACAATAGAGAAAACTGATGTAACAAAAATCTATTTCTTTGAAATTATCAACAAAATTGACCAATCTCTAGTGGAACTGAGAAAAAAGAATACAAACCATCAATAGCAGGAATGAAATAGAAAACATCACTGCAGATCTTGATCCATTAAAAGGAAAACAAATTTTATGGAAAACTTTTTCGGAAAAAAACAAATTTATGAAAAACAAATTTTAAGGAAAACAAATATTATGAACTGTTTGCCAATACATTTGACCATTGAGATAAAATGGAAAATTTCTTGAAAGTTACAAATATCCAAAACTCGAGGAGGGAGGGCAAGATGGCAGAGAAGTAGGAGACCCTGTTACAACCGGTCCCCTAAAGTGAGCTGGATGTCTACCAGAACACACTGAACACCCATGAAATCAGCCTGCGAAGTAAGATTTTTCACTTCTGGATCTCTACAGGAGCAGAAGGCATCAGTGGAGAGGGTGCACCCTGCCTGGATCATGGGTGATATATTCAGCTATACATCCTCTCATCTACTACTCATCAAAATGACTAGGAGGAGGAACACCCAACAGAGGAAAAACCCAGAGACTGCACCCTCTCCCTCAGAACTATTGGACATGGACACAAACAGTGTGTCAGAAAGGGAATTCAGGGTAACAATTATCCAGGCAATGGCTAGGATGGAGAAAAACATTAATGACAATATAGAATCCCTAAAGGCAGAACTGAAAACCAGTATGGCAGATGTTAAAAACGCTATCAGTGAGTTCCAATCTAATCTAAATAGTCTAACAGCTAGAGTTATAGAGACAGAGGATAGAATTGGTGATCTAGATGACAAGATGGTTGAGAAGAAAGGTCAGGAGGAGGGCTGGAAGAAACTGCTTAGGAGCCATGAGAACAGACTTAGGGAAATAAATGATCCCATGAAACGTTCCAATGTCAGAATTATTGGAATCCCTGAGGGGGTAGAGAAAGACAGAAGACTAGAAGATATAGCTGACCAAATTCTGAATGAAAATTTCCCCAATCTGGGGAATGGAACAAGTGTTCGTGTCCTAGAGGCAGAAAGGACACCCACCAGGATCAACGAGTCTAGAAAATAATCTGGACACATCATTGTGAAATTTGCAAATTATAATTTTAGACAAGAGGTCCTGAGGGCAGCTAGGGGGAAGAGATCCCTTACCCACAGAGGAAGACCCATCAGAATAACATCAGACCTGTCCACAGAAACCTGGCAAGCCAGAAAGGGCAGGCAAGACATAATCAGGATGCGATATGAGAAGAACATGCAGCCAAGAATACTTTATCCAGCAAGGCTGACATTCAAAATGGATGGAGAGATAAAGAGCTTCCAAGACCAGCAAGGATTAAAAGAGTATATGACCACCAAGCCAGCACTATGAGAAATATTAAAGGGGGTTATATATAAGTAGAAAGAACCCATGAGTGACATAGAACAGGAACTTACAATCTATAGAAACAAGGACTTCACAAGCAACATGATGTCAATAAAACTTATCTTTCAATAATCACTCTCAATGTGAATGGCCTAAATCCTCCCATAAAATGGCACAGGGTTGCAGACTGGATAAAACGGCAGGACCCGTCCATATGCTGCCTACAAGAGAACCTAAAGATACATCCAGACTGAAAGTGAAGGGATTGAGAACCATCTTTCATGCCAATGGGCCTCAAAAGAAAACTGGGGTAACGATTCTCATATCAGATAAATTAGATTTTAAGCTACAGACTGTAGTCAGAGATACAGAAGGACATTACATCATTCTTAAAGGATCTGTCCTCCAAGAAGATCTAACATTTATGCCCCCAATATAGGAGCAGCCAACTACATAAGCCAACTGTTAATCAAAATAAAGAGTCATATTGATATGAATACATTAATTGTAGGAGATCTTAACATGCCACTCTCAGTAACAGACAGATCATGCAAACAGAAAATCAATAAAGAAGCAAGAGCTTTGAGTGACACATTGGACCAAATGGACCTCATAGATATATACAGAATATTCCACCCTAAAACAACAGAATACTCCTTCTTCTCGAGCGCACATGGAATTTTCTCCAGAATAGACCACATACTGGGTCACAAATCAGGACTCAACCAATACCAAAAGATTGAGATGATTCCCTGCATATTCTCAGACCACAATGCTTTGAAACTGGAACTCAACCACAAGAAAAAGTTTGGAAGGAATTCAAACACTTGGAGGCTAAAGACCAACCTGCTCAAGAATGTTTGGATCAACCAGGAAATCAAAGATGAACTTAAACAATTCATGGAAACCAATGAGAATGAAG
>JAPYYM010001875.1:0-12947 GCA_028534135.1 Potos flavus
GCATGCATAATCTCCCTCATTAACAGCCTTCCCCACCAGAGTGGTACCTTTGTTATAGTTAGTGAACCCAGGGTCGCCTGGGTGGCTCAGTCAGTTAAGGGTCTGCCTTCGGCTCAGGTCATGATTCTGGAGTCCCAGGATCGAGCCCCGCATCTGGCTCCCCGCTTGGTGGAGAGCCTGCTTCTGCCTCTGCCCTTTACCCCACTTGTTGCTTGCTCTCTCTCTCAAATAAATAAAATCTTAAAAACAGAACAAAACAAAACAACCAATTAGTGAACCTACATTGATACATCATTATCATCCAAGGCCCATAGTTTATATTACTGTTCACTCTGGTGTTGTACATTCTGTGTGTTTGAACATATGTGTAATCACATGTATTCATTATTATGGTATCACATCTGGTATCATATGGAGTAGTTTCACTGCCCTAAAAACCCTCTGTATTCTCCTTGTTCATCTCTCCCTCCCCCTAACTTCTGGCAACTGATTTTTTTACTGTCCCTATAGTTTTGCCTTTTCCAGAATGTCATGTAGTTGGAATCATACAGAATGTAGCCTTTTCAGATATTACTTAGTAATATATATTTCCTCCATGTCTTTTCCTGGCTTGACCACTTACTTCTTTATAGCACTGAATAATATTCCATTGTCTGGATGTACCAGTTTATCCATTCATCTACTGTAGGACATCTTGGTTGCTTACAAGTTTTGGCAAATATGAATAAAGTTGCTGTAAACATCTGTGTGTAGGTTTTAGTGTGGACATAAGTTTGCATCTCTTTTGGGTAAATATCAAAGATCATGATTGTTGGAGCATATTGGAAGAGTTTGTTTAGTTTTGTAAGAAACTGCCATGCTGTCTCCTAAAGTGGCCATAACATTTTGCATTCCTTTGAGCAGTGATTGAGAGTTCCTGTTGCTCCACATTTTTGCTAGCATTTGATGTTGTCAGTATTCTATGTTTGGGCCATTCTAATAGGTTGCCTCTTTTTTAGTGATCTGTCCGCCCCCTTGTCTCAGTAGCTCACTCTCCTGTTTTATCCTAGACTGTGTCATTGCCAGTAATTGTAACTCTTCTGTGATCCCAGTTGCAAGCAGTCTACTTTCTGACCACCCTCCTTTCTTTTGACCCCCTCTTCTACCTACCTTGATTTGTTTATTACAGATTATTGTTGTTTTGTCAAACCTAGGTGAAGTTCTGCCTCAGATGGGAGACCAGGGTCTGCAGTTTTAAAACTTGAGGGAGTATGTAGAGCATAGGCGTGTACTGAGTGCCCCACATGTGAGTCTCTAGAATGTAGGAAGACATTTGGCTCCTGGGGAATGAAGGAAAATGGAAGAACAAGGTTCCACTAAATGAAGGGGAAAGACGTCTCCTGTGCAGTTTTGCCTTTCCCTGAGTTGGCCCCCTTCCCTCTCCACAGGCACTCTGGTCCTATCTTTAAGAGCCAGGTTCAGAGTTGTGCTTAGGTGCTTTCCTGGTGCCTGGTCCAGAAACTTTGGGAATGTGTGGAAGTGATAGCTTTGACGAACCTTGGCTATAGATGCTAATACTATGACTTTTTCCTCAATATTAAAGATAACAGTGGAGCCATGGATCTGTTTGGAGGTGCAGATGATATATCGTCAGGGAGTGATGGAGAAGATAAACCACCTACTCCAGGGCAGCCTGTTGTAAGTAAAATTACCAGTGTGATTTCAGGTCACTCTTAGGCCAAGGAGAGGAAGTTGCTAACTGATTTGCAGTATGAAAATACAAGGAACAGATGACTTCTTAGGTAAGGAACTGTCGTTTATGAGGGGGAATAGGAATAACTGTCCTGGTACATCCGTACCATGGAATACCATGGAATACTATTCAGCAGTGAAAAGGATTGCAGTATTTATATACAGAAGAGCTTGGATGAAATTCCAGGGTATGCAGAGTGAGAAAAAGCCAATCCGAAAGAGTTACATGCTGTGTGATTCCACTGACACGGTATTCTTGAAATGGTGGAATTATAGCAATGGAGAAGAGATTAATGGTTGCCTTAAGAAGGAATGAGGGCAAGAACAAAGTGGATGTAGCTATAGATAAAGGTGATATGAATCTTTGTAGTGATGGGAATGTTTTGTATCTGATTGTATCAGGGTCAGTCTCCTGGTTGTGATATTGTACTATATAGTTTGCAAAATGTTACCACTGGGAGAAACTGGATATAAAAAGAAAGAAAAAAAAGAAATAACAGCCACACCTTAAGAGGTTGGTGCCACACCGTAAGAGACAAGATGGCAAGGATTTGTGATTTGAGAACCATTGATATAAGTGTTTTTCTTGTACATGCCAAGAAGTGTGCTGTGTTGAAAATCTCTGATTTTAATTGATAGAGTGACTTTGTTGCTGAATATGTGGAACACAGATTTATCACAAAAGAGATCTTATATTGATGCTTCTAAACTGATCTTGTTTCCCTTGTGGTTTTTGGTGGGGGCTTGGGTGGGTACGGTAGAGATTGAGGACTGCTTTAGTTCCAAAACCTCAATATGCTTCTTGTCTAAGTTATTAAAGTGTGGAGGTTGAGCTAGACTAGACTATTTCTAAGGTTCTTTCGAGCTCTAAAATTCTGATTCTTTTACTAGGATGAAAATGGATTGCCCCAGGATCAACAGGAGGAGGAGCCAATTCCTGAGACCAGAATAGAAGTAGAAATACCCAAAGTAAACACTGATTTAGGAAACGACTTATATTTTGTTAAGCTGCCCAACTTTCTCAGTGTAGAGCCCAGGTAAGGGGGTCAATTAAAAGTGTTTCTAGATGTTGGATAGATGTATGTGGAATGTTGATATTTTTCTGATTTTACACGAGGTGACTAATCACAAAATGGAAAACTCATCATGTGTCTCTGAAAAAAAACAAGCATATCCAGTGATGGAAAACGTATGGACTATTGGTAAAGGAGACTTTTAATGCTTGTAATTGTTTTTAGCAGTTTGATACTTTCTTATGAATTAACAGACATCATAAACCTTTGGTTGTTTTTGAGTAGTGCAGCCCTGAAAAAGCTGAAATCCAGAGTGGCAAACTTTGCTAGAGAATCTGCAGGTGTGCACTGTAGCTGCCACTATGGTTCTAGAAAACCTAACGGTTTGGGACAGTTAGTGTTGGTGGCTGTTATTCACGAGACACATGCAAACTGTTGTGAGATTTAAATTTTTTTCCTCCAAGCAAAATGATATGGAAAGCCAGGGCATGTGTGGCCTGTTCTTTGGAAAACTTGCATAAGAGTAAAGGGTATTTCGAATATTTAGCCTTGCCTTTCAAGCAGGATGTGTTAACACCAATTTTCAAGGTGTAGTGATTTGAATACTTCCTTAAAGTTGAACATGAAGATATTTGACGATTATGACTTTTAATTACATTATGATTTTTTTAGTATAATGGTGTCTATTAATAGAGCTGTTATTATATAGCTGTAATAATATTGCTTAAAAATATGATTAGTAAGTTTATTTTAAAAACATTTTGTAGACCTTTTGACCCTCAGTATTATGAAGATGAATTTGAAGATGAGGAAATGCTGGATGAAGAAGGTCGAACCAGGTTAAAATTAAAGGTACTCTTCCAGGCTGTACTCATTTAGTTTTTTCTTTTATAAAGTAAAACCTGGGGATAGTCACTTGAGACTTGAGCTTTTAAAAAAGAATTTTTATGTTTTTCATTTTATAAACAAATGAATTGTGTTTTCAGAATATTTTTAGGAAGAAAATATATAGCTTTTTCTCTATAGATCTCTGTAAAATATATAGCACTTTTTCATGGTTATACTATTGTGATGCTTTAAAAAAATTATTAGCGTCTCCCTTCAGTGTGAATAGCATTGTGGTTTGGTGTTTATTTTTATTTTTATTTATTTATTTTTTTTGTGGGTTTGGTATTTATAATGACTACCTCCATATGTACTGTGGGTTACATTCTAGCAACTTCCTGCAAGGTTCTTTGATCTATCGATAAAAAAATTATATACAAAAGGAGAATCTAGGGGTGCCTGGGTGGCTCATTTGGTTAAAATCTCCGCCTTTGGCTCAGGTCATGATCTCAGGGTCCTAGGATCGAGCCCCGCATCGGGCTCTCTTCTCGGCGGGGAGCCTGCTTCCCTCTCTCTCTCTGCCTGCCTCTCTGCCTACTTGTGATCTCTCTCTCTCTCTGTCAAATAAATAAATAAAATCTTTAAAATAAAAAAAAAAAAAGAATCTATTACTAGTGCCTGCCAGTTGCTCTTGTTGGCTATTAGAGATTTTTTATTGTACTACGTTCCTATTAATATTTCTCTTTGATACCTTTTACTAGCTGTCTGTCCACGAGGGGCCTCTAATCTTCCTTTAATCAAGGAGGATGTAGGTTAAGCGGATACTTTAAAGCTGTGTTGTACCAGAGAATGAGAAGCAGTTGAACTCATGGTACTATAATTGGAGCTATGCTTTTTGAATTCTTAAATCCAAATAATTTCCTGTAAATACTTCATCTTTCAGCGGATATTGCGTATGATGTTTGCATGTTAAGAAGTGGCAGTCTGGCATTCTTAGAATTCAGGGGCTGAATTTTTAGAATAATTCCATCTCTTCAAGTGTGATAGATCTGCAAGTATCTAAAGAACCTTACACAAGATGGTTTCTATACAAAATGTGTGGGCTTCAGAAGTTTTCAGTGAAATTTCACTAGTTCTTCCCCCCCCCACTACTCCTTCCTCTTAATGGAAATATAAATCAAATGAGAAAATGGAAATAGACACCAATAAATTGCCTCAGGACACAGAATTAATAGGCATAGTTCTTAGACTATTTTTTTTCTGTCCTTTTCCTTGCCTCTTCTCTTCCCCCATTTGCTCATCTGTTAATATTTTTCCTTCGAGCATGTGTATTGATAGAGGGTTAGCACTGTGAATTTTTCATGCCTATTTTAGTGCCTCTGATATTTTACTGCTTTTTATTCTCATTATTTATATAAATGAATGTGGTAGTTGCGTATTTATTTACTCTATTGATTTTTGCGTTTTTGCCTTACCTTCTGTTAGTGTGCAACAATATCAATGTGTCTATTTTTTTTTAATAATTTTTTTTAAAGGTTATTTATTTATTTATTTGACAGAGAGAGATCACAAGTAGGCAGAGAGGCAGGCAGAGAGAGGAGGAAGCAGGCTCCCTGCTGAGCAGAGAGCCCGATGCCGGGCTCGATCCCAGGACCCTGAGATCATGACCTGAGCCGAAGGCAGAGGCTTTAACCCACTGAGCCACCCAGGCGCCCTCAATGTGTCTATTTTCAGGCCAATATCAATATATCTATTTTCGGGCCATATAATATCAGACTAGTATAGGCATCAAAGATGAGGAATGAGTATTTCTCATTTCTCTCACCAAAGCCTTTGTGCTTAGGGGCGCCTGGGTGGCTCAGTCAGTTAAGCATGCTACTTTTGATTTCAGCTCAGGTCATGATCTCAGGTTCCTGAGATTGAGCTCTGCTTTGGGTTCAGTGGGGAGTCTGCTTGTCTCCCTGTCCTTCTGCCCCTCCCACTGCTCACGTGCTTGCTTCCCCCCCCCCAAATAAATAAATCTTAAAATATAAAACCTTGGTGCTTAGAGTACAAAAGGGCGGGGGGCGGGAGGGAAAAAGAATCTGAAGCACAGTCCACACTGAGTGCAGAGCCTGATGTGGGGCTCAATCTCACAACCACGAGATCATGTCCTGAGTGGACACCAAGAGTCGGATGCTGAATTGACTGTGCCACACAGGTGGCCCTAGGGTAACTGTTCTTAGAGAGTCAGTTGGTGGTGTAATTAATTTTGTGAAGAATAAGGAACCGGGGTGCCTGGCTAGCTCAGTTGGAATGGTGTGCGACGCTTGATCTCAAGGTCATGGGTTTGAGCCCCACACTGGGTATAGAGAATATACACATATATATGTATATTCTCTTTCTCTCTCTATATAATAATACATATTATATATATCTCTGTCTATATAAATAATAAATAAACAAACTTAAGTAAATAATAAGGAACCAGGTATAGTTTATATATCTCTGTGAGGTCTTCCATCTTTAAAGCTACTTTACTGTGTCTTTCATCCCAATAGGGTTAAGACCTAGCAGTGTATCCTGTCATAGCATCATTATAATTTGAATCACTTTATATAATAGCATTTTTCAAACTGGCTTCTCAGTTACTAATGGCCTATATATGTGTGCATATTTTTTGTGTGAGAGGGAGGGTAGGAATAGTATAGATTTTTATCATTTTTAAAAGGTTTTTGTTTATTTGACACAGAGATAGCACAAGTAGGCAGAGCAGCAGGCAGAGGGAGAGGGAGATGCAGGCTCTCTGCTGAGCAGAGAGCCCGATTTGGGGCTCGATCCCAGGACCCTGGGATCATGACCTGAGCCGAAGGCAGCTGCTTAATCGACTGAGCCACCCAGGCGTCCCTTATTAAGGAAAATTTAAAACACATTACAAATATAATGAGAACCGTATAATGAATTCTCATGTACCCATCACTTCAGTGGTTATCAGGTTGGACAGTCTCGTTTCATCTATATTCCCTACCACGCCTTACCCAGACTTTTGAAACAATCTCAGATATGTTATCATATTTAATTAATGAATATTGATTTCTTTTATCAGCTGGCTTCATGGTTATCTTTTTCTTTTTTCTTAATTTCTTTTTTTTTTGTAATCTCTATACCCAGTATGGGGCTGGAGTTCACAATCTTGAGATCAGGAGTCACATGCTCTTCCAACTGAGCCTGCCAGGTGCCCCATAGTTGTTTATTTAGTGAGGAAAAAAGAGGAAAGGGAAAAAACTGGAAGGGAACCATTAGGACCCTGTTGCAATATTGGTTTCTGGAATAGAATTCAGCAATTCATCACTTATGTATGACACCCAGTGTTCATCAGAAGTGCCCTCTCTAATACCTATCACCCATCTAGCCCATCTCTTACCTACCTCCTTCCATCAACCCTCAGTTCCCTGTTGTTAACAGTCACTTAAGGCTTGTTTCCCTCTTGCTTTTTTTGCTTTACTCCCTTCCCATATGCCATCTGTTTTCTTTCTTAAATTCCACATAGGAGTGAGATAATATGGTATTTGTGTTTCTCTGACTTCCCTTAGCATTACACACTCTAGCTCCATCCATGTCATTGCAAATGACAAGATTGCATTCTTTCTCATGGCTGAATAATATTCCAGTGTGTGTGTGTGTGTTTGTGTGTGTGTGTGTGTGTGTGTGTGTGTGTTAGACTACTTCTTCTTAATCCATTCATCAGTCAGTGGACATTTGGGCTCTCTCCATAATTTGGCTATTGTTGATAATGCTACTATAATTATCAGGGTGCATGTACCTCTTCAATACACCTTGTATCCTACTTAGTACTGCGATAGCTAGATTGTAGGATAGTTATATTTTTTAACTTTTTTAAGTTAAAAAGTATTCTGGAGTGGCTGCATGTTAGCATTCCTACCAACAGTGTAAGGGGGTTCCCGGTTCTTCACATTCTCGTCAACACCTGTTGTTTTCCTGTGTTGTTAATTTTAGCCATTCTGACACGTGTGAGGTGATACCCCATTGTGGTTTTGATTTGCATTTCCCTGATGATGAGTGATGTTGAACATCTTTTAATGGGTCTGTTAGCCATCTGGATGTCTTTTTTAGAAAAGTGTCTATTCATGTCTTCTGCCCATTTCTTAACTGGTTTATTTGTTTTTTTGGTTGTTGAGTTTGGTAAGTCCTTAATAGATTTTGGATACTGACCCTTTATCAGATAAGTCATTTGCAGTTAGCTTCTCCCATTCTGTAGGCTACCTCTTAATTTTGTTGATTGTTTCCTTTGCTGTGCAGAAGCTTTTTATCTTGAGGAGGTCCCAACAATTCATTTTTGCTTTTGTTTCCCTTGCCTGTGGTGACGTGTCTAATAAGAAGGTGCTATGGGTGAGATCAGAGAGGTTTCTGCCGGTGTTCTCTTCTAGTATTTTGATGGTTTCTTGTCTCATGATTATGTCTTTTATCTATTTTGAATTTATTTTTGTGTATGGTATAAGAAAGTGGTCCAGTTTGATTCTTCTGCATGTTGCTGTCCGGTTTTCCTAACACCACTTGTTGAAGAGAATTTCTCTATTGGGTAGTCTTTCCTGCTTTGTCGGAGATTAGTTTACCCTTTACAGATTTATTTATTTATTTTAGAGAGAGAGAGAGAGTGATTGGGGGGTGGGGAGGGGCAGAGGGAGAAGGAGAGAGAGAATCTCAGTCAGACCCGCTGCTGAATGTGGAGCCCGACATGGGGCTTGATCTCAGGACCCTGAGATCATGACCTGTGCTGAAATCAAGAGTCAGATGCTTAATCGGCTGAGCCACCCAGGTGCCCCATTCCCATTGAGTGTTTTCATTTTAGAAGCTCTTGAATGTTTTCCAGAACTGCCTCGTGTTTCCCCCACATGCAATCAAGATAAAGTTAGATTCTAAACCTCCTCAAAAACCTGGGTTTTTAATCTTCCTAGGGTGGTACTTTTTCCTTACCCACATTTGGAGAACTTCCCTATTTCCCTGAGCAAAGGTTTTTGGTCCTACATTTATTTGGTTTTTAGCTCTGTGTGAGAACCTTCTTTATAGAGGGAGCCTCAGGTCTAAATTCCTACTTCCTGTGGCCTCAAGTCTTATTTCCTGTCCTCATAGCTCTTACTATGAGCTCGCTCTTAACATATCCCAGGGCTACTATGGATTTAGCATTAGCTCAAATGCTCTGGCACTCAGCTTCCTTTGTGATTCCAGCACTAGGAGTTCAGAAGTTAAGCTAATTGTTTTTCCTGTGGTTATTCATCCTCTCTAAATGATTAAAACAAGAGGGTTTCAGTGTTGTCTGTTTTTCTGTCACTAAGTGTGTGACAGAAATGCTATGATTATGTGTCTCTTGAGGAAAAAGAAGCATTAAACTACAGCATTCTAAGGCACTTGTGTTTTGAACCAGGTAGAAAATACGATAAGATGGAGGATACGCCGGGATGAGGAAGGAAATGAAATCAAAGAAAGCAATGCTCGGATCGTCAAGTGGTCAGATGGGAGGTAAGCCCAAAATGCCCTGATGAAGAGCATTGAAATACCTAGAATGTGGCTAGGAGGGGTGAAACTTTAGAAGAAAACCTTATTTGGGGGATACCTCTTATTAAAGCGTTTCCATTGCTTGGTCTCTGGCATTGCATAGAAGACCTGAGAGAAGGAAACAGGTAGTTGAACATCGGACCGGCTGGTGAAAGACGTTAGAAGTAGGCCAAAAGTGTGGTCATCCTCTCCGGCCCCAGCATAGTAGTTTGGAAATGTTAGATCAGCTCCCCTCACCGTCGCAAGCTGCTCTCTGTAAGGTAACAAGTTAGAAAAACTACCTTTCACTAGGAAAGTGGTAGAGACTCAGTACCCATGGGAGCACGCTTTCCTTCTCAACGGGCTTTGTTTGTAAACAGAAACATATAACATGCTTTACTCTGTAGGTGGTTTCTTATATATATCAAGCCTCCTTTTTTCTCTCCTTCTGAACTCTGTGAAAGGAGAGAAAGTAGCAGTTGAATCACAATTTAAGTGAAATGGTAGAATAAAGCTTTATGACTTTAACGTGTGAAGTGTTCCTTCTTTTCAGCATGTCTCTGCATTTAGGCAACGAAGTGTTTGATGTTTACAAAGCTCCACTACAGGGAGATCACAACCATCTTTTTATAAGACAAGGTACTGGTCTACAGGGACAAGCCGTTTTTAAAACCAAACTCACATTCAGGTAACTATTAGAAACTACTGTTTTTACAGTAAAAGTAGCGAATATAGATATTGTCCAAAATACTTGACTCCAGATTGCCAGAACCATCTGTATGGCTCACCAAAGACCAGCGTCTGGTGCTCAGCTCTGAAGGCTCAGAGGCTATTCTGTCAAGTGCACTAAAAGTCGCTGTTTCACAGGGAACTGGGTCATGATGATAAAACTTAGAAGAGATGTTTGGTAAACCACAGTGTTAATTTATTAATTCCAGTCATGACTATAACTGCCAGGGGGCCTAGAATACTTGCTGGCCAGCGTGTCTTTTTTTTTTTTTTTTTTTTAATAAATTTGATCTGGAAGACTAACTGATAACTGGAGGTTGGTAGTGTGCGTGCAGTCAGGGAAGAGGCAGTGAGTTGGGCGTGAAGGCTGGGGTCATCCCGTTCTTGAGGCTGCCGCACCCAGTAGCTCTGCAGGGATGTGGCCCCCAAGCAGCCCAGGACACTCAGGTCAGCTGGTGAGAGCATTTCCCTTCTTTAGACTGGTAGGCACTCCACTGAGATGATTGTATTTTTCTTTTCTTGATTCGAAGCAGATCATCCTCCTTGGGTAATGTTTATTTTTACACAATGATCTTGGTTTTGACTTAGCTTTTTGAGGATTGTAGTGGTCAGAAGTAGAGGCTTTCAGAATCAGACCTGTATTTCTGTCCCACTTCCCCTTGTGTGACCCTCTGCAACTTTCTCAACCTCTCTGCCTCACTTACCTGATACGGAAAATGTAATAATAATAATTCTAGAGTAGCTGTGACAGTGAAGTCATTTAACTTGTAAGACGCGAAGCACATTGCTTGGCGCACTTAGTTTTCAGTAAATGCTCCGTGAACCTATGTATTTACTGATTCTTGAGGGTGATTGTGCCTTGTAAAGACTTTTACTCCAGCTTTTGTTTTTCACTCGTAAGATAAGAATGTTCCCGTGAGCCACAGGATGACGAAAGTTTGGAATCCCTCACCTAGTATATGCAGTTGAGTGTCCCTGCCAATTTTTTGTGGAGAATAGGAAGTCGTGTCTGGTCTCTCGTTTTTGTGATGTTGATGATATGATTGACTCACAGATATATCTGATAAACAGGCATTTTTGTTCATTTCCTGCAGACCTCACTCTACAGACAGTGCCACACACAGAAAGATGACCCTGTCGCTTGCGGATAGATGCTCAAAGACACAGAAGATTAGAATCTTACCGATGGCTGGTCGTGATCCTGAATGCCAGCGCACAGAGATGATTAAGGTTCGTTTGCTACACGTTATCCTGGGATTTTTGGTACAGGCATGCCTCAGAGAAACTACAGGTTTGGTTCCAGACCTCTGCAATAAAGTGAATCAAATGAATTTTTTTGTTTCCCAGTACATATAAAAGTTATGTTTACACCATGGTGCGCAATAGCATTATGTCTGAAAAAAATGCACATACCTTAGTTTACTTTTTTGCTAACCATCATCTGAGCTTTTCAAGTCATAACCACTCATCACAGACCACCATAACAAATAAAATAATGAAAAAGTTTGAAATATTGCAGAATTACCAAAATATGCAGAAACACAGCAAATGCTGCTGGAAAAATTATGTGTATGGACCTGCTTGGCGCTGGGTTGCCACAAACCTTCAATTTGTAAAAAAACAAAACAAAACAAAACACAGTATCTGCAAAGGGCAATAAAATGAGGTATAGCTGTATGTTAAGAATAGCATTTCCCAAATCTTTGTTTCTCATCTCTTACTGACCCACCTTTTCTCTCTCGGGCCGGCATGAAGAGAGAGCTGGATCAGTTCCTGAAGCATTTGCCAAGCAAGAGTGATGTGATGGTCACAAAACAGACGCAAGGGCTCGGGTTTCTCTCACCAGGTCCTGACGGTTCAGGAACAAACTGGGGACTGAAGGGATCTGAACTTTGGTATAGAATTTCGAAGATGATTCATTGAGCTATGTCTGTGTCATGAATTAGTAGAAATGCTAGAGATGTAGTCTAAAATAGAATAAAAATAGACAAGAAGTGTAAGCGGGAACATGCCTAAGGAGAATTGAGCAAAGGTCCGTTTATAATCTCCCTTTTTGAGTTGCCACAACTGCCAGTGAGGCACAAATTCATTCTGGGGCATCGTCCCTCAGTGATGGGAGTGTATGTGTATATCGACACCGTTGGCCTTTTGTGCAGCACTTGCTTTAAGAAGCCGAATGCAGCCGAATAGTTTCATTCTGTTACCTGCTAGATCTCATGTGTTGCCCTGTCTGCTTCATCGAATTCCATTCCCTACTGCACAGTGCCCAGTGAGGCGGAGACACTCTGGTTGCCTCAGGGCCTTTCGTACCTATCTGGCTGTCAGACTCTGCTGATGGCCTGGCCATGGGCCCCTGCTGTCTCTTCCTTCTCATATTTTGTTCATGGAGGCAGGTTAACTAAACCAGATTCATAGCAGTACCTAACCCAGTAGTGTGGGGGCACATTGGCTTTGGAGCCTGACTTCTTGGTCCATTTCCCAACCTTTTCTCCTCAAGCCAAGGTAGCTACAGGAACCTTCAGACTCTGGTCTCAGCATTATCAGAAGAGCCCTCTGGACCACCTTAAAAGATCTCCCAGGCCCTCCCCCACTTCCCCAGTTTCCATGGAAATGCAAAAGGAACGAGCTAGTTTGTTCTTAATCCCGGTTGTACCAATAGTGATTTTTCCTCTATACTCCGTACAACCTTAATGAAAAATTTCCCGCATAGAATGTCTAGCAACATAGAGTTGTGTGCAGTAATAGCAATTAAATGAGGAATTCAAAGAAATGCCATAATGTCCCTGACCTCTCATATTCTGTATCTACCTGTAAACACTTGTGGATGGCCAGGCAGAGGAAGGGTGTGACTGTTGTGCTTTGGGGCTCAGGGACCCTCCCCATCCTGTTATCAGGAGCTATGGGGAAGCTCTCTGGCGGAGAGGGGCCCAGACAGGACCATCTGGGCACCACTGTAGTCGGCGGAGCCCGAGCGCGCCGGGCGTCTGTCTCAGGGCTCGGCAGACACAGCCTCCCTCAGGCGTCCACTGGGCATGGCTGAGGTTCCTCGGGCTGCTTGCTGCTCTCCGGGCTCTGGCCACACGGGGGACGCTGCGGCTCCCGAGGCCACGTCTGTGC
>JAPYYM010001876.1:0-12946 GCA_028534135.1 Potos flavus
AATAGGTGGCCTCCTCAATACCCACCACCAGGCTTGCCCAACCCCCCACCCACTCCCCTCCAAAACCTTCAGTTTGTTGCTCAGAGTCCACCGTCTCTCATGGTTCATCTCCCCCTCCAATTTCCCCCCATTCACCCTTCCTTTCCTTCTCACAATGTCCTCCATGTTTTTCCTTATGCTCCACACGTAAGTGAGACCATATGATAACTGATTCTCTCTGCTTGACTTATTTCACTCAGCATATTCTCTTCCAGTCCTGTCCATGTTGAAACAAAAGTTGGGTATTCCTCCTTTCTGTGGAGGCATAATATTCCATTGTATATATGGACCATATCTTCTTGATCCATTCGTCTGTTGAAGGGCATCTTGGCTCTTTCCACAGTTTAGTGATTGTGGCCATTGCTGCTATGAACATTGGAGTACATGTGGCCCTTCTTTGTACTGCATGAGCATCTTTGGGGTAAATACCCAGTAGTGCAATTGCAGGGTCATAGGGTAGCTCTATTTTTAATTTCTTCAGGAATCTCCACACTGTTTTCCAAAGTGGCTGCAACAACTTGCATTCCCACCAACAGTGTAAGAGGATTCCCGGATAGACCTTTTAAGTTTTATATAGTGTTCCTCTTTGGTTTAAAATCTAATTTGTCTGATGTGAGGATTGTTAACCTAGCTTTCTTTTCAGGTCTGTTGGAGTAGTAAATTGTTCTCCATCCTCTCACTTTCAATCTGGAGGTGTCTTTAAGTTCAAAATGAGTCTCTCATAGACAGCATATGGATGGGTCCTGCTTTTTTATCTAATCTGAAACCCTTTGTCTTTCATGGGAACATTCAGTCTATTTATATTCAAAGTATCTATTGAATGATATGAATTTAGTGCCATTGTATTGCCTGTAAAGTCCCTGTTTCTAAAGATTTTCTGTTTCTTTCTGGTGTATATTACTTTTAGGATCTTTGTTTATAGAATCCCCCTTAATATTTCTTGCAGGGCTGGTTTGGTGGTTGCATATTCTTTCAGTTTCTGCCTGTCCCAGAAGCTCTTTATCTTTCTGTCTGTTCTGAATGAGAGTCTCCCTGGATAAAGTATTCTTGGGTTCATGTTCTTATTTAGTAACCTGAATATGTCTTGCCAGTCCTTTCTGCCTTGCCAGGTCTCTGTGGATAGGTCTGATGTTATTCTGATTTTCCTCCCTCTGTAGGTAAGAAGTCTCTTCATCCTACCTTCTCTCAAGATAGCTTCCTTGGCTCTAAGATTTGGAAGCTTTGCTATTACATACTAGGGTCTTGATCTATTTTTATATTTTGGGAAGAGTCCTCTCTGCCTCTCGGACATAAATGCTGTTTCCATCCCCAGATTAGGGAAGTTCTCAGCTATGATTTTCTCAAATATACCTTCTAGTCCTCTTTTTCTCCACCCCATTGGGGATCTCAATAATTCTGACATTGGGACATTCCATGGTATCATTAATCTCTCCAGTCTTTTTTCATGTGCTGCTAGCCACCTATCTCTGTTTTCCTCAACTTCCTTCCTTTCCATCAGCTTATCTTCTAGATCACTAATTCTCTCTTCTGCCTCATTTGCCCTGGATGTTAGAGTATCCAGTTTAGACTGCATCTCATTCATAGCATTTTTAGTCAGCCTGATTAGATCTCTTTTCTCTTCTTAGAGATTCTTTGTTGTCATGAAGGCTTTTTTCAAACTAAGCTATTGATTTTATGATCCCTATCCTGAATTCTATCTATGACAGCTTGCTTATATACATATCCATTAGTTCTGTGGCAGAGGACATTGTCTCTGTTTTTTTTCTTTGTTGAGAGTTCCTCTTCCTAGTCATTCAGTCAAGGGATGGTTGAGTAAATGAGGTGAGTCCAAAATATCAATGATGGCCCAAGCAAGATGTGCCCTAGCAAAATCCAGAGTGGTCTGAAGCCACCATAAAAAAGAAAAAAAAAATCATCCAAAATGAAACACAAGTATAAAATTTATAAAATTTAAAAATTTAAAAAAGGGAGGAGGGGAGAGGGACTATAATCTCTCAGTGTGTACAAAACAGGGTGTTTCAGTTGTTCCTGGGTGTGTTTCGGTCTGTGTATTAGAGGACTCTAAGTCCCAAAATTATAAGGAAAGTAAAACTTGTATATATAAAGGTAAACATAAATAGTGAAAAAAGGACTACAATAAAGCATATATCTATAAAAACTATAGGTGTGAAGAAATACAAGTTAAAAATCTACTACAAAATATAGTAGTTGTTGATATAATAAACATCTAGTTGAAATGAGAAGGTAAATAGAAAAAAAAAACAGAAAAAACATAAGAAAAAAAGAACAATAAAAAGAAAGGAGAATTTTATCTGAAAAATAAACACGTTGTGAGGCTGCACCTGGAGCTCAATATATAATTTTCCCCTAGTGTTGGGATTTTACAGTCTTATGGGATCCATAGGACTGTCATCCAGCTGTCTTCTGGGGGTGGGGCTTGCCGTGCTGTTTCTCAGGTAATCTTTCCTGTGCAAAGTTGTCCTGGCCCCTGTCAGGGGTATGTGTTCAGTTGAAACCCATCTTCTGTGTGGCTTTTGTTTCCTGGGGGCTTTCCTCTCCTCTTCAGAGGATCAGAGCAAAAACTGGCACAGCCAAATCTTTGGCCCAGAGCAGAAAATTCACACTCTGCCCTTTAATAAACCCTCCAGGACAAATAGTCTCCACTTCTGTATGGTCCTCCAAAAACCACAGCCTCCCACAGTGTACACCCATGGCAACTCTCTCACAGGTAGTCCCAGGGGCTGGGGAGTGCCACTTCCCTTCATGATTCTAAAACTGGGAGCAGCCACAGGCTTGCACACATACCTGAAGCTCCTGGATCATGTCTGAGTGCCACACTAAAGTCATTTCTGGGCTGCTACTGCTCTGCAAGTTTTTTCCCAGTCACAGGTGCAGGTTCCAGAAATTTTCAGGCTGCCCAAGAGAAAAGCAATTATTGACTGACTTCGCTCATGGTTTATAGTGATCCAAGCTGAGAGTCTCTTCCTGGATCTCTGACCATAACCTGATTCCTGGCTCCACTGCTCAGGTACTCTTCTGGTTCAGGGACCCCTTTTTGCTCTGCAGCTCCTTGTATCCCAAGACCACAATTTCCTACCTAGAATTCTGCCTTTTCATTTCCAGAGCCCTTTTCAGAGAGGGATGTCTCTTCCTAGAGTAGATTTCTAAGGGTTCCAATTTTGCTACTCCAGTGTTCTATCACTTTCCAGGAGCCAGCTTATCAAGGCTCCCTCCCCCTTCTGTTTATCTTCCAATATCTCCTGGCATAATCATGACTCTGCAATCCCACCTTACAAAAAACCAGTCACTTTTCTGCTTGTAGAGATCCAGATATATATTCTTACATCTCAGGCTGATTTTGTGGGTGTTCAAAATGGTTTGATAGATATTCAGCTAAATTCAGGAACCAGTTAAAACGGGCTCCCCTACTCAACTACCATCTTGCCTCCTCTCCCTCTGCAGAGGCTTTACCTAAAAAAGAAGTTGGTCATAATGACAAAGAGCTGGCTGAGAAGACAGACTTGATTTGAAGCGGAGCATTTAGAATACATAACGATGTTATTTTCTAGAGGAGATCTAGATGAAGAACAACTAAGAGGGCAGAAAACCTATACTCATGATCGTAGTAGCATTGGAGCAGAGCAACCAGAAGTTCAACAGAAAGAAACAGGGAAAAAGAAAGCCCCTCTTGGAAATAAAGGATCACAGATTCATAGGGAGCCAGGAAGAGATAACAATCTTACCACTTGGGATTCCTATGTGCAACTGCTAGACTGCAATCAGAGCAGGTGTGGGGCAGACGTGAAAGCATTTCTCAAGCTGCACACAGGTGTGTCAACAAATAGTGTAGTTGTCACTGACACTAGGGACTTAAGCAGTCTCTCACAGATTAGACACTGACTGAATAAGCTACTCTGACCCAAAGGCAATGTCTAAGATGTCAAACTAAGAAGTAAAATTATATACTTACCTGGTGGTGTGGAAGACTGTGTGTACATGAACAAAGTTAGATTCACTTAGGAGTAAAAAGCAAAGGAAAATCTAAGCTCTTAGTTCCTGATGAACATGGACCAAAAATATAAACTGCAGGAACAATGATAGCAGTCTCCAACTCATACATATATCCAGTGGTAAAAAAAATAAATATCTATCTCCTAAGGAAATTTAAGCACAACCACTGACCAAAATTAACTTAGGCTGATTTTGGAGCAGTCCCTGGGTAATCAGACTAAAAATAAACAAATTAATTAAAATGATAGTAATAAATCTTAACATATATTTTAGAAATAGAGATGGATACATACTCCCGGATAGACCATATGATAGGTCATAAAACAAGCCTCAATAAATATAAAAGCATTGCAATCATACAAAGTATATTTCCTAATGACAAAAGCATAAAATTAGAAAACAAGAAAAGGAAATTCATAAATATGTGAAAATTAATCAAAACGCATTAAAATAAAAGGCACATAGATCAATAGAGCAGAATAGAGAGTCCAGAAATAAACCCACATATATCGGTCAATTAATTTTCAACAAAGGAAGCAAATATACAAAGAAGAAAAGACAGTCTTTTCAATAAATAGTGTTGAGAAAACTAGACTGCTATATGTAAAAAGAATGAAACTGGACCCCTTTCTTACACCATATACACAAATAAGCTCAAAATAGATTAAAGACAAATGTAAGATTGGAAAACCTAAAACTAGAAGAGAACATAGGCAGTAATCTCTTTGACATCAGTCTTAACATTTATTTTTGTCAATTTCTCCTTGGGCAAGGACAGCAAAAGCAAAAATAAAATAAACGAATGGGACTACATCAAACTAAAACGATTTTGCACAACAAAAGATTCCATCAACAAACACAAATGGGACTATACTGAATGGGAGAAGATATTTGCAAATGATATATTTAACATGTTAATATCCAAAATACAGAAAAAATTCACACAGCTCAATGACTAAAAAGCGATCTAACTTAAAAATGGGCAGAGAACCTGTAGATACTTCTTCAAATAAGACACAGATGATCAACAGTCACATAAAGGAAGTTCAGCATCACTAATCATCAGGGAAATGTATTTTACAAAGTACAACATCCAAAATGAAAAATAATTCTCAACAAATTAGGTTTAGAAGGAACGTCCTTCAACATAATAAAGGTCGTATATGAAAAACTCACACTTAACTTCATATTCAATGGTGAAGAACTAAGAGATTTTCCTCTAAGATCAGACACAAAACAGGAATGTTTACTCACACCACTTCTATTCAATGTATACTGGAAGTCCTAGTTGCAGCAATCAGACAAGAGAAAGGAATAAAAGGCATCCAAATTGGTGAAGAAGTAAAATTTTCACTATTTGCAGATGATAAGATACTACATATAGAAAACCCTAAAGACTTACCAAAAAACTACTAGAACTGATAAATGAATTCAGTAAAGTTGAAGGATGCAAAATTAATATGAAGAAATCTATTGCATTTGTATATCTTAATAATGAAGCAGCAGAAAAAGAAATTAAAACAACCCCACTTACAATTACACTAAAAATAATAAAATGTTTGATAGTAAATTTAACCAGGAGATGAAAGACCTATACTCTGAAAAATATAAAACACTGATGAAAGAAGTTGAAGATGACACAAACAAATGGAAAGCATCCCATACTTATGGATTAAAAGAACCAATATTGCTAAAATGTCCATACTACTTAAATCAATCTATAGATTTAATGCAATCCCTATCAAAATACCAACACCATTTTTCACAGAACTAGGACAAACCATCCTAAAATTTGTGTGGAACCACAAAGACCCCAAATAACCAAAGTAAGTTTGAGAAAATACAAAGCAAGATTTATCACAATCACAGATTTCAAGGTACACTACAAAAGCTGTAGTAATTAAAACAGTATGGCACTGCCACAAAAATAGACACATGGATCTGTGGAACAAAACAGAGAGCCCAGAAATAAACTCACACTTATATGGTCAATTAATGTACAACAAAAGAGGTAAGAATATACAATGGGGAAAAGACAATCTCTTCCACAAATCGTGTTGGGAAAACTGCACAGCCACATGAAAAGAATAAAACCAGACCACTCTCTTATACCATATACAAAAATGAATTCAAAATGGATTAAGGACCTACATGTGAGATCTGAAACCATAAAACTCCTAGAAGAAAACAGGCAGTAATTTCTCTGATGTTGACCATAGAAACATTTTTCTAGATATATTTCCTCAGGCAAGGGAAACAAAATTAAAAAAAAAACAAAACTATTGGGAATATATTTTTTGCACAGTGAAAGAAACTATCAACAATATGAAAAAGGTCAGAGGAGGTGCAAGATGGCAGAGAAGTAGGAGACCCTGTTTTGACTGGTCCCCTAAAGTGAGCTAAGTATCTATCAGAACACTCTGAACACCCATGAAATCAGCCTGAGATGTAAGATATACACTTCTGGATCTCTATGAGGGCAGAAGATAGCAGTGGAGAAGTAAAGCAGAGACGGAGTTCTTGGACTGATATTGGAGGATAAACAGAAGGGGAAGGAGCCACCAAAAGTGACCCATTGGAAAGTAACACTCTAATACAAAAGTGACTGGGGACCAGCATTAACTTAGAGTCTGGTTAAAAGCACTCAAAAAGAGCAAAAGATCTTACGGGACAACTGGTGGAATCAGGTGGTCACGGGCATGGGCCTAGGCCCACGTTCCCAGGAAGGACACCACCAGTGACCGCCAGGGTCAGAGAGAGTCTGGCAGGGCCTTTAGTCAGTGTCCTTGAGTCTGCGGCTTTCTGCTGCTTGCACCACCACGTGGGTTGGGTGCACTCCTGCCAGTGCACGAGGAAGTCTGGTGTGGGTGCACTGGTGGTCTCTAGGACAGCGACCTTCCGAAGCCCGCCGTGGGGTCTGAGTGCACACACAACCATGCCTGAGTGAGCCTGGTGTGGGTGCAGGCCTGCGATATCTGGGTCCACAGCCTTCTGGTACCCTCCGTGGGGTCTGAGCACTCCCAGCCCACCCTGAGAGGGCCAGCGTGATCTGAGGTCAGGATCCCTCCATCAGCAGCCTTCCTTGACCCACCCCAGGGTCTGTGTGCATCTGGCATGGGCCTGGACCCTGGAGAGCAGTCCCAGCAATGGCAGCCATTGGACGCAGGTTCCCCAGACCAATATTACTCATGGTTTTGGAGGCGTGGGGATGAAGAGACAACCGGGGGCCTTGGGTGACCCCTGAGATGGTGGCTGGGGGTATACACCGCCTGTAGGAGGTTGCAGTGTGCAGCGGAGTTTGCAGAGGGGGAGTCTGGGTGTTCTGGACCACCCAGAGGGGAGCAGACTGCTGCTTCTCTCTGAGGTGGAGGCCTGGGTGTAGATTCTTTGCTCTGACCCTCAGAAAAGCCACAGAAAGTCACCAAAGAACAAAAATGTCCAGAGAGCAAAAGCCTGAAAAAACAGTTTCCACAAAGCCCAGCCCCTTGATAGCAAGCAGGGCAACTCAATCCAAGCAAGATTGACTGGAAAACAATGCGGCAGGCTCCTCCCCCAGAAGACAAGCCAAAGCCAGAGGACTATAACCACAGGGTCCCTATAAAATTGTACAAGCCCAAGATCAGGGGAAAACAATATATTAAGCTCCCGGTATTGCCTTAAAACCTGTATATTCATAGATACAAGTTTTTTTTTTTAATAAGTTCTCATGATTCTTGTTCTTTTAATTTTTTAGACTACTTAACATTACAACTAGAGGTTTAATACAACACATCCCATAATAACTTTTTTAACTTGAACTTTTTTCATCCGTATACCTGTGTCTCTTTTCCTTTTTCTTTTCTTTTCCTTTTTTTTTTTTTTTAACATACATAGTGATATAAGCTTCAAGGTAATCCTTTTTCCCTATTCAATACTAACCCATTATATAAACCAGTTTCAATTTCCCTGTATCTCTGGAAAGTTGAGTCCTTTAACAAAGATAACAAGACACAACCAGGAAGAACCGAAATAATCTTCCTCACCCATATTGAGGATTTATAACCATCCTCCCATATTATTTTTCTGTCAGTGTTTCAGCGTATTTGTTTTTGTTCCGATATTATAGAAATCTTATTTTGGGGTTCATTTTGGCTGGGTGCTTCTTTTTTTTCTTGTCATTTACTTTTGTCCATCTTTTTGTTTGTTTGTGTTTGCTTATATACCTTACAAATCTTACTTTGGGGGCTCATTTTGGCTGGGCGTTCTCTTTTTTTTTCCCTCTTTCTCTCTCTCTTCTTTTTCTTTCTTTTTGGTGGTGACTTCTGATTGCTCTGAAACTTTCTAGGGTGCATCTTGCCTGTATCATGGTTGATATAATCAGCTATACATCCCCCCAAACACCTCTCACCAAAATGACTAGGTAGAGGAACACCCAACAAAGGAAAAATTCAGAGACTGCGTCCTCTCCCTCAGAACTATTGGATATGGACAATAACAGTATGTTGGAAAGGGAATTCAGGATAACAATTATCCAGGCAATGACTAGGTTGGAGAAGATGATTAGTGACAACATAGAATCTCTAAGGGCAGAAGTGAGAGTCTGGAGGAAGTCAAAAATGCTATCAATGAGATCCATTCTAGTCTAAATAACAGATATGGTAACCGAGGCAGAAGATAGAATTAGTGATCTAGAAGACAAACTTCTAGAAAAGAAGGATCAGGAGGAGGCCTGGAATAAACAGCTTAGAAGCCATGAAAACAGAATTAGGGAAATAAATGACGCCATGAAGTGTTCCAACATCAGAATTATTGGGATCCCTGAAGGGGTAGAGAAAGAGAGAAAACTAGAAGACATAGTTGACCAAATTATGGATGAAAAGTTCACCAATCTGTGAAATGGAACAAGTGTTCATATCCTAGAGGCAGAAAGGACACCCCCAAGATCAACGAGTCTAGAAGGACATCAAGGCACTTGATTGTGAGATTCACGAATTATAATTTTAGACAAGAGGTCCTGAGGGCAGCTAGGGGGAAGAGATTCCCTACGTACAGAGGAAGGTCCATCAGAATAACGTCAGACCTGTCCACACAAATCTGGCAAGCCAGAAAGGGCTGACAAGACATATCCAGGGCACTAAATGAGAAGAACACGCAGCCAAGAATACTTTACCAAAAGGCTGGCATTCAAAATGGATGGAGAGATAAAGAGCTTCCAAGACTGGCAAGGTTTAAAAGGGAATGTGACCCCCCAAGCTGACACTTCAAGAAATATTAAGGGGGGTTCTATAAAAGAAGAAAGAACTGAAGAGTGACATAGGACAGAAATTTAAAGAGACAATCTATAGAAACAGACTTCATAGGCAACATGATGTCAATAAAAACTTACCCTTCAATAATCTCTCTATGTGAATGGCCTAAATGCTCCCATAAAATCAATCAGTGTGATAGAACAAATCAATAAGAGAAGAGAGAAGAACCACATGGTCCTCTCAATTGATGCAGAAAAGTCATTTGACAAAATAGAGCATCTGCTCCTGATTAAAACTCTACAAAGTATAGGGTTAGAGGAAACATTCCTCAACTTCATAAAATCTATCTATGAAAAGCCCACAGTGAATATCATTCTCAGTGGGGAGAAGCTGACAGCCTTCCCTTTGAGATCAGGAACACGACAAGGATGCCCACTCTCACCAATCTTGTTCAACATAGTCCTAGCGACAGCAATCAGACAACAAAAAGAAATAAAAGGTATTCAAATTGGCAAAGAGGAAGTCAAACTCTCTCTCTTCACAGATGACATGATAATATATGGAAAACCCAAAAGACTCCACCCCCAAACTACTAGAACTTATACAGCAATTCAGTAATGTGGCAGGATACAAAATCAATGCAGAGAAATCAGTTGCTTTCTTATACACTAACAATGAAAATATGGAAAGGGAAACTAGAGAACTGATTCCACTTACTATAGCACCAAAAAGCATAAGATACCTGGGAATAAACCTAACCAAAGAAGTAAGGATCTGTACTCAAGGAACTATGGAATACTCATGAAAGAAATTGAAGAAGACACAAAAAGGTGGAAAATCACTCCATGCTCGTGGTCAGAAGAATAAACATTGTTAAAATGTCCATACTGCCCAGAGCAATCTATACTTTCAATGCCATCCCGATCAAAATTCCACCGGCTTCTTTCAAAGGGTTGGAACAAACAATCCTAAAATTTGTATGGAACCAGAAAAGACTCCAAATTGATAAGGAAATTTTGAAAAATAAAAGTAAAGCTGGGGGCATCACGTTGCCTGATTTCAAGCTTTACTACAAAGCTGTGATCAACAAGGCAGCATGGTACTGGCATAAAAACAGACACATAGGCCAGTGGAACAGAGTAGAG
This sequence comes from Potos flavus, assembly GCA_028534135.1. NCBI lineage: Eukaryota > Metazoa > Chordata > Mammalia > Carnivora > Procyonidae > Potos > Potos flavus. The sequence goes on from JAPYYM010001876.1 coordinate 10,424, forward strand.
AGCCCAGATATGGACCCACAAGTCTCTGGGCAAATAATCTTCAACAAAGCAGGAAAAAATATCTAGTGGAAAAAAGTCTCTTCAATAAATGGTGCTGGGGTTTTGGACAGCTATATACAGAAGAATGAAACTTGACATTTCTCTTACACCACACACAAAGATAAACTCAAAATGGATAAAAGACCTCAACGTGAGACAGGAATCTATCAAAATCCTAGAGGAGAAGGTAGGCAGTAACCTCTTCGACATTGGCCACAGCAAATTCTTTCAAGACATGTCTCCAAAGGCAAAGGAAACAAAAGCGAAAATGAACTTTTGGGACTTCATCAAGATAAAAAGCTTCTGCACACCAAAGGAAACAGTCAACAAAACAAACAGGCAACCCACGGAATGGGAGAAGATATTTATAAATGACACTACACACAAAGGTCTGATATCTAAGACCTATAAAGATCTCCTCAAACTCAATACCCAAAAAACAGATAATCACATCAAAAAATGGGCAGAAGACATGAACGGACACTTCTCCAAAGAAGACATACAATGGCTAACAGATACATGAAAGAATGTTCATCATCATTAGTCATCAGGGAGATTCAAATCAAAACCACATTGAGCATGGAATGCTTTTCCACCTTTTTGTGTCTTCTTCAATTTCTTTCATGAATGTTCGGTAGTTCCTTGAGTACAGAACCTTTACTTCTTTGGGTAGAATGGTCCATATATACAATGGAATATTATACCTCCATCAAAAAGGATGAATAGCCAACTTTTGTTACAATATGGACTGGACTGGAAAAGATTATGCTGAGTGAAATAAGTCAAGCAGAGAGAGTCAATTATCATATGGTCTCACTTACGAGTGGAGCATAAGGAAAAACATGGAGGACATTGTGAGAGGGAAGGGAGGGGTGAATTGGAGGAAATCAGAGGAGTGATGAACCATGAGAGACTGTGTACTCTGAGCAACAGACTGAGGGTTTTGTAGGGGTGGGGGTGGGGGGTTGGGTGAGTCTGGTGGTGGGTATTAAGGAGGGCACATATGGCATGGAGCACTGAGTGTGGTACATAAAAAATGAATCTTGTAACACTGAAAAAAATAAAATAAAAATTTTAGGGGAAAAAAAAAGAAAAAATCTCAGGGCACGCACCTAGTCTAAAATAAAATAAAAGCAACTTCAAAATGAAAAAACAAAAAACAAAACAAAACCATATTGGGATAACAATTTACATCAGTTAAAATGGCCAAAATCAACAAGACAGTAAACAACAAGTCTTGGAGAGGACGTGGAGAAAGGGAAACCCTCTTCCACTGTTGGTGGGAATGCAAGTTGGTGCAGCCACTTTGGAAAGCAGTGTGGAGATTCCTCAAGAAATCAAAAATAGAGCTACCCTATGCAAATGCACTACTGGGTATTTACCCCAAAGACACAAATACAGTGAAAAGAATGGCTATATGTACCCAACGGCCACAATCACCAAACTGTGGAAAGAGCCATGATGCCCTTCAACAGATGAATGGATAAAGAAGATATGGTCCATATATACAGTGGAATATTACGCTTCCATCAGAGGATGAATACCCAACTTTTGTATCAACATGGATGGGTCTGGAGGAGTTTATGCTGAGTGAAATAAGTCAAGCAGAGAAAGTCAGTTATCATATGGTTACACTTACGTGTGGAGCATAAGGAAAAACGTGGAGGACACTGGAGAAGGAAACCAAGAATATAGATACACTAGTTTGAAGGCATATATGCACCCCTATGTTTATTGTGACATTATTTTCAATAGCCAAGATAGGCAAGCAACCCAAGTATCCACTGATAGATGAATGGTTTAAAAATAAAAACAACCACACACAGAATGAAATATTAGTCAGTCATAAAATAGAGTAAGATCTTACCATTTCCGGAGAAGGCCGCCCGTGCAGGCAAGCTCGCGCAGGCTCAGACCCTCAGGCCAAGAGCCGGGCAGGGCCGCGGAGAGGGAATGGAAGAGCCTGGGGGGGGGGGGTCAGAGGTCAGCGAAAGCTGTTTCAGGCAGCCATAGGCATGGTCACTCTCTACCTGAACACAAAGAGGACTTTCACCCTTTGTATCAGAAATATCTGCAAGACTGACTCTGCACCTGCTAAAGGTAAGCATCAAGTGTCAGCTTGTGACCTCCAACTGAGGAGTGGTAGCAGGTTTCTGGTCCCGAGGGTGCACCGTGCCTGGATCGTGGGTGATATATTCAGCTATACATCCTCTCATCCACTTCTCATCAAAATGACTAGAAGGAGCAACACCCAACAGAGGAAAAACCCAGAGACTGCACCCTCTCCCTCAGAACTATTGGACATGGACATAAACAGTATGTCAGAAAGGGAATTCAGGGTAACAATTATCCAGGCAATGGCTAGGATGGAGAAAAACATTAATGACAATGTAGAATCTCTAAGGACAGAACTGAGAACCAGTATGGCAGAGGTTACAAATGCTATCAGTGAGATCCAATCTAATCTAAATAGTCTAACAGCTA
>JAPYYM010001877.1:0-12943 GCA_028534135.1 Potos flavus
AGTGGCCATTCCCAGTGGCCACCGTGTTAGGAAAGAAGCAGGTCTCCGGAGGAACCCAAAACCGGGTCTGTTGGGGTTCAAGTGCCAGGCCCACGTTCACTTACTGTGTGACCTTGAGCCAGTCCCCGAACCTCTCTGAGCCCCGCGGTGCTCTTCTGTAGCGGTGCCTCCGCATGGGGCAGTTGTGAGAACCAGTGCCCCCTTGTGCCCAGCCCGAGCCTGTGCTGCAGGGCCCTGGGGAGACAGGCCTTCTGTCCCCAAGTCCCACCTAACACCACACAGGAGGGGAGGTGCCCCTGGTGGGGAGGCGGAGGACCCCCGGCCAGCGTCAGGGATCTAGGCTGGAGGGGAGGGTTCTGCCCTCGCTCAGTCGCCCACACGGGCTCCCGCCTGGCCTGCCCTGCTCGCTGGCAGTTGAGCACTGCAGGGAGAGCTGGCCGGCCCGTCCTGGAGGGCAGCCCGCGACGAGGGACTCTGGGTGGCCTTGGAGGGTGGCAGCCAGTTTTCAGAAGAGAACCGTAGGTGGCGGCACCAGAAATCAGCAGAGGCCCCGGGTAGAGGTTGGAGAGAGAGAGGAGATAGTGCCAGCGGGACCCCCGCACAGTCAGCCTGGAGCCGGGCCTGGAGTCTGGCGGCCTGCGTTAGTGGGGCCTCTCCTCACCGGGATTGCGGGGGGCCTTCTCAGCATCCCTCTGGGCACTGGGGCTGGAGCTGGTCCGGTCCCCTCAGCCATCTGCTCCAGGATCGCCCTGGGCAGGACCATCCCACCTCTGTCCAGAGCTGCGGGCCTTCGTGTGTGCCCTTCTCCCTGCTGGTCAGGGCTGGACGGGGCGGGGGCCAGACGCCGGGCGCCTGGGGGAGCCTGGCCTTCCTCTGACGTGCTTGCAGCTTGACTGACGCCTGGGAAACTGAGCTTTCTCAGTTTGGAGATGCTCCCCAACATTCCCACCTGCTCCCAGGACCCACAAGAGGTCAGGGCTCCACCTTTGGGGGTCACCGGACTGGCCCAGGCCTGGGAGCCCTCTGTGTGCTCAGCGGGGCCTGACGGGGGCTGTCTCTGGTGGTGGGCCTGTGCTGCTGGCAGGAGCATCGGGCCAGGTGTCCCCCCCCAGCAGAAGTGGGCAGGCCTGGCTCCGGCGAGGCCCTCTGGGCCTCCCGTGTTCCAGGAGAGGCCTCACGACCATACCTGGGACTTCCAGACTGCCGGTGGGCCCCAGGTGTCCCTCGGCTCCCGTTTCCCCCTCCTCGATGAAGGCAGGGAGGCCCCTGGGCCAGTGGCATTAGGCAGCAGGTCGGAAACGTTGAGCAAGTCACGTAACCTCTCCCAGCCTCAGTCTTCCCATCTGTAAGATGGGTAGAATCGTGTCTTCTTGTTCGTTGGGATGGGTCCCGTGTTCTCTGAGGAGGTTGGGGCTGCGGGTCTGGGGACCCCCGCGGGGGACCTGTGACCGAGCGTTGCAGGGGGAGAAGCCATGTGGCTTCTCCGTGCGGCGTCTCTCCACACCCCACGAAGGGCTGACGGATTGCGCAGACAGAACTGCAGCCTGTCTGGTTAAATTGGTGTTCCGGAAAGCGAATTATCTGTAGGTTCGTCCTGAATACTTGAACTTGAAGTAAATAACAGATGAGATTTTAGTGAAAGCGTGCCCCACATATTTAGTGTAAGTAGTTACAAACATGGAGGGGCTTGCTTTTTCGGGGATAAAATGTGCGTAAAAAATGTATCACTTTCACCGGTTTTGTGTACAGTTTTGTGTACAGAGGATCCTTAAGGTTTTGTGTACAGAGGATCCTTAAGTGCGTTCGCATTGTCTTGCAGCTGTCCCCAGCCTCTGTCTCCGGAATGTTCTCCTCTTCCCCAGCCGGACTCGGTCCCCGTGAAACGGGGACTCCCCGCCGCCCGTGGCCCCTGGCGCACACGCTGCTGCTCTGTGTCTCTGTGAGTCTGAGCACTTAGGGACCTCGTGTCAGTGGGGTCAGACAGGATTTGTCGCCCGAGTCTAGCCTCTTCCACTCGGCAGGTTTTCAGGGTCGAGCTTCATCCACATCGTAGCAGGCCTCCTACTTGTTTCCATGTTACAGCTCAGGAATGTCCCGCGGTGTAGACGGGCCACACTTTCTTACCCGTTCCTCCCTCCACGGACACTCGGCTTGTTTCCACCTGTTGGCTGCTAGGAGTAAGGCAGCTCTGATCACGGTGTGCAAGATTCCCTTCCAGTGCTTGCTTTCAGGTCTTTGGGGCCAGATTCTTTTATACTAAAAAATAATGCAATTTATCTAAAATTGCCGTTTACCTGCATCCCGGCCTCTGTCTCCAGCCCCCTCGCTGGGGCGGCAAGGGCAGGGCGGGCCGAGGTGCTGCCCGGGCGGTGGGCAGCCACCCAGCAGCCGGGGGAGGGGACCGGGTCCTCAGGGGAGAGACGGAGGTCCCCAGGCAGAGGGTGGGCGGCGCTGGCGGGGCGGGCCTGCTCCTCCCTCAGGCTCCGGCCTGCCCTCCTGGGTCCCCCTGGGACTGGAATCAGGGGCGGTCTTGCGGTGGGGGGAGGGGGAGAGGCACGTCCTCCATCTCCCGCCGAGGCGGCCGGGTCTCCGTCAGAACAAGGGAGCCCCTGTGGGGAGCAGACTCACCCCGAGGACCCCCTCATGGCCCCAGCACGCCGCTGGCTGTCCCGCGGCCCCCGGGGAGGGCGCGGGTCGGGGAGGTCGGAGGCTGCCGCGCTGGGGCCGGGACGGGGCCAAGCCCTGAAGGGCAGCGGCAGACAAAGAATCCCTCTGTACGGCTTCTTCACGCGGAGTTGTTCATCGACCAGGGTCTGGCCTGCATGCTGGGCGGGGAGACAGGAGAAGGGAAGTGGAGGCTCCCACCAGCAGGCAGAATGGCGCTCCTGCTGCCGGGGAGGGTGGCCAGCGGGGACCAGGGGAAGGCCCCGGGCCGGGCTGCCGGCCTGAGCCGGTGCAGCGGCCCCGAGGGACTGGGGAAGGCTTCCCGGAGGCAAGCCGAGCGGGCGTGGAAGGAGGGCCAAGCAAGGGGACGGGCACCGAGATCCAGAGTTAGTGCGAGTGGCAGGTCATGAGCTGGGTAAGGGCAACGGGCTGGGATGCCGGGCCCAGGTTGGCCGTGACTTTGGACGTGGGTACCAAGTTTCGTGGGAAGCGGCTGGGTCAGAGGGGATCAGGCGAGCTCTCTGCCCCTTTCCGGTTGTCCCAGTATTTATGAGGCCTGAGCTGAGAGCAGGCCCAGGTCACGGTGTGCCCCCACGGGCTCCCTCAGTTGGAGGGTCTGCTCGGGGTCCTGGCCCGGCTGTGTGCCACCTCCGCCTGTTGAGCGTTCACGGAGTGCGTGGATGGGCCTGTGTGGCGTCTTTGCGGGGAGCACAGCTGAGGGGAGCTCTGAGCTGCTGTGTCCCCTCCTGCTGTTCCAGGTTGTTCCCTGTGGACTTGTCATAGGGTCCCCTCGGCCGCCCCAGGCCCCAGGGGAGGGTGGGCAGAGCCCCACCACTGCCCAGCCCCCAGCAGGGACTGGCGTGTGCGCGAGCCCGCCGGAATGCTCTCTGCAGCCCAGCTTGGGCCAAGGATGGGAAGGCAGGGCTAACTTTGGTCTGATGGGTGAGGTTCCGGGGACACTCAGCCCTGGGCCCCAAGGGAGTGCTCCCTGCCCTGCAGCTGAGACCTGGGGTCCCAGGTGGCACAAAGCCAGGGTCCCCTTCATCCTGATTTGTTCTGAGCTGGGAACCTTCAAGCAATGACGTGGAGGGGGCCCGGCCTCTTGGCCAGAGCTGTGACCACGTGGATGAGGTCCACTGGCTCGCCAAGGCCCCCCCAAGCCTGGTGCCCACCAGCAGGGTGGCCTTCCCGGGAGGTCCCCGAGGAACCAGGCAGCACGGAGAGCAGCCTTGCGAGTTACCTGTGAACCCCCCTGCTTCTGGGGTCCTGAGGTGCTGAGGCCTTGGAGACGGGACTTTGATCAAGAGCTGGCTGCCAGACAAGTGTCCCCGCGGGCAGGCGGGCCGAGAGGGGGGCACAGACGCGCCGGCCGAGAGGAGCCTGGCCTGAGTGGGTGCGAGGGGGGTGGTCTCCAGGGGGGTAGTGGCCAGGGGAAGGGACCAGGGCCAGGGCCCCGGGGATAGAGGAGCCTGGCGAGAGCTATCCTGATGTCCCAGGAGGAAGGGACAGGCACCCGTGCGGGAGGGCGCCCAGGGAGGAGGTGGGGGCTGGGCCGGTGGACCGTGTGCCCAGCCTGTGTGCCCAGCCCGGGGTTGCTGTTTCCTCGGGGAAGGAGATCCGCAGTGGGGACGGGGGCCCAGGTGACCGAGGTGAGAGACCTGGGGCTGGAGGGGGTTCGGTAGGGGGTGTGGGGTAACTGATGGTGGCTTTGAGTACCCAGGCAGCGGTGGGGATCTGGTCGCCGTCCGCGGGAGAGGGGGCTCCCAGGTGGTCAGCCATCCTTCTCCATCCCCGGGGAGACCCTGACCCCCCCCAGACCCCTGTCAGCGTCCTGAGCAGCGAGCCCCAGGCCTGCGCCGGCCGGCCGTGCTGCAGGGGCCAGGGTCCTCCCGCCCCGACACCGGGAGCCGCCCCCGGGAGGGGCCGCGCCGCGGGGAGCGAGGGGGCTGCGGCCGCGGGTTCCCGGGAGACGGGGCGGCGCCGAGCGCGGCGGGCGGGAGCCGGGGAGGAGGCGCGTCCCCGCGCCGGGAGCCGCCGCCCTCGCCGTGCGCGCCAGTGCGGTGGCGGGGCTGCCGGGGCAGCGGTGGCCGCAGCTCCTCCCCGGCTCCCCGTCCGCCCGCTCCTGCTCCCGCGCCTTCCCCCGGCCGGGTCCCCAGGCCCCCGCGCGCCCGCAGCCGGAGTCGCACGCCGCCCGGAGCGTCACCGCCACCGCAGCCTGGGACGCCGCCGCTGGAGCCGCCGCCGCCGCCGCCGCGCAGGGCTCCGGGGCCACAGCGCGCGGGGCGCCTGCGGGGCTGGGATCCAGCTGGGTGACCCCAAGCCATCTCCATCTCCCCGCCCCCCCACCTGCATCCCCATCCCCGGGCTCGCCACCCCTGTCTTCACTCCCTCCGCCTCGACATCCTCATGCCCACCCGGTCCCCCATCACCACCGTCTCGGCCGCATCTTCTGTCCATCCTGCGCCTATTCTCATCCCCGCCACAAGCCCACGGGGGCCCTCCTCCGCACCCCCATCCCCTTCTCCACCCCTTCCCATCAGGAGCCCCGTGGCCACTCTCCATGCCCACCCCACCTCCTCTCCCCTCCAGTCCCCCACCTCCCTTTCCCCAGGTCCCTCTCTGCCGGCTTCCCCGCTGCACCCTAACACCCCTCCCCCATCCCTTCCTGTGCTTCCCAGCGCCTGCCGCAGCCCCCTTCCTGCAGCAAGCCCCCCTTCCTCTTCCGTCAAACCCATCCCCCTCCCCTTCGCTTGCTGCAGCCCCCACAAGTCCCCTCTGCTGCCACCCCCTCCCCATGGCTGCCGCACCCACTGCGGCAAGCCCCTTCCCCGCCAATTGCGTTGCCCTCCTCCCCCCCGCCCCCCCCCCGCGTGGCCCCCCCGCTGCTCTCTGCCTCCCGCCGCCTGCCTGCCTGCCTGCCGCAGCCCCCACACCCCCTGGGCGCCCGCCGCACCCACTGCACCAGCGCCCGGTCCCCGCCGAGCAGGGCGCACCGCCGCATCTCCAGACTGCACGCTAGCTGTGGCTCCCGCCCCGTGGCACACGGGGCTCCATCCCAGCCCACAGCGACTGTCAAGGGCACCCGGGCTCCCCGCCTTTGTTCTGCCGCCTGCGAAGCAGCCCCTTGCAGGCCTGGGGCACCGACCCCTCCCACCCGCGAGGGAGGAGGTGTCCGCAGCGATGCCCCTCGGCTTTGGGTCCCAGTGCGTGGTGGAAGTGGCAGAGGGCTCCTTGGTGATGCTGTCATTTGCCTGAAATGGGGGGGGTGCTTTGGGTGGTCGGTGAGGGGTAGAGAAGCAGGTTGGGTCAGAGGCAGGGGGGTTACGGGTGCCGTTGATGTGTTAGGAGGGAGGGTAAGAGATCGTGGTTGAAATGTCCTCTGCAAGGGGGGGTCTGAGGCCACCCTTCCAGGCGATCAAGTGTGGCCCTCTGACAGGGACCGGTCAGGGGCAGAGGCTTCCGGACAGAGGGGTGAGAGAGGAAGGCCCGGAGCTCCCGTGTGGACAGTGCCCGGGGAGCCTTCGTCCGTGTGCTCAGTGCCTCCCACGCCCAGCAGGCTGGCGGACATGCCAGGGGGATCCCGTGGCCACCGGAGCCGGACGGCGGCTGGGAGCGGGAGCGGGCAGGGGGCAGTTGTCCAGAGAAGAGTACTGCTTGGGGAAAGCCTTGTCCGCCTGCCCGCCGGGCCCGATGGAGGCTCCAGAACGGAGTAACCGGGAGGGGTGGGGAAGCGGCGCCCTTCCTGCTCCTTCAGACCTGGCCTCTCGGCGTGGCGCGTTGTGGTGCCTGGGGCTGTCCGCACGAGCGTGCTTCAGTCCTGTGCAGGGAGGCCGGTGCGGGCCGCCTACAGGGAATTGGTGTCCGGGGTGGCCGGCTCAGTCGGTGCAGAGCCTCTGGGATGTGGCTTTAGAGACAATCTGCGTACTCTCCTGTGAGCCATAGAAGCTTCTGGAGAGAGGGGCTTGGCATGGTGCCATCTTCCCTCTGCAGTCTCTCTGGGCCGGCTCTAGCGCCCCCAGCCACAGGTGGCTGCCAGGCTGGGCCTGGACACGTGAGGTCGGTGTCCAGCATCGGACACGGTGACCGCTGCCGAGCTGGGGCTCTTGGGCTCAAGCGTTGGGGCGGCGGTGCTGGTGAGGGTGGCTGCCGAGTGAGGTCCCGGGGGCCGCTGAGACAGGACAGCTGGGAGCCGCGGCTCAGCAGGCGGGAGGAGGGTGTGAGCCCGAAAGATGCTGGAGTCACACTGGTCGGAGCTTAGCGAAGAGAAGCCGGGGTCTGGGGTGGCCCCAGGGAGTCTGGGTTTGGAGAGAAGAGGGACATGGGTGGTCTGCACCCAGGAAGGGAAGCCGTTGCTAACGGGGTTAGGTAAGCGGGTGCAAAGACTTTACCCTGACGAGCAGGATCAGGGCATCTGGGAATTTGGGGGGCAGGGCCCGGAGGAGTGGTGCCACAGGGACGGGGGTGAGGAATGAACTGTCCTCCCCCTTCTCCCCACAAAAACCTACGCTCACCCGTGGGAGGAAGTGTCCCAGAGGCTTAGGGAAAGCTGTGGCCAGTTTTTGCAAAAACAGCAAAGCGACCGAGGGAGAAAGGGACGGTCACTGGCCAGCTGGGGGAGGGGTCCGTGGGAAGAGGGGACCCGCCGATGCCTCCCAGGGCCGGGGGAAGCATTCCCTCCCTCCTGGGCAAGCCTTCGTCCCTCTGCGGGAACTGAGCTGACAGGAGAGGTGGGGGTTTGGGGGCAGAGGGTCTGAAATGACAGAGTACAGAATGCCGTCCATCTGACTTGCACACCGCCGGGGGCAGGGAGCTCACTTTCGCTCCTGGCATCCCCCGACCCCGGCGCGAGTTGGCTCTGACCGGGAGACCCGGAGGCGAGGGCTTTTGGGGAGGGTGCAGGGGGTGCCCTGCGGAACCCACCTCCAGCTGGCTGACGTCCAGGGCCATCGGTGGCGTGCGGACCCAGGCCGAGCTGGGCGCCCTGACCGACGCTCTCGCACCGGCCTCTGCGTCCGCCCTGCAGCCAGCTCGGGGGCCGCCTCGGCCCAGCCCGCCCGGGGCCTCAGGCTGGCGCCCGGGCTCTGGCTCCGTGTCTTCACTCCCGTGTGTCCGAGGAGGGAGGGAGGGACGGGGGCTGTGCTGGGGCCGCTGGAACAGCGCGGGCCACCGGGCGGCTGGACGAGGTGGCCAGACAGGGCTGGGAAGGCTCCGGGGAGGCCGCCGGGGTGGGGGCGGGGGCCCGCGCTGAGCCCGCCCACTGGGGGCGCCCTGTGTCTCCCCGGGTTTCATCCGCAGCCCCGCCACCCAGCCTCTCTGCCGTCTGCATGAGCCGGCGGGTTCGGGGAGGGGGTCCGTGGCCCCAGGGGACTGGAAGGCAGCCAGTCGCGGACACTGTCTGTCCCCATGACCTTCCAGTGCTCTCGCTTTGGCAGCCCGTGCCCACCCACCCAGCCTGGCCCTAGTGCCCGGCACAGCAGAGCCCCAGCTGTCCCCCAGAAGCCCAGGCTGGCACCTCCCCTCCCCCGTCCCAGGGCACGCCCCCAGTTTGCCTCCCCCCCCCAAGCCTGGCGTGCGGAGGATGCTGTCCCGGCGCCTGCCGAGACAGGGAGCTTAGCTTTCTCCCGGTTGGGTGCACGGGGACCCCACGGAGAGGACCCTCATCCGGCCCGGTGTCCTGCCGCCTGCTGGCAAGGGTCCAGGGCCACGCGGCAAGTCAGTAAAGGCCCCAAGAGAGAGGGATGGGAGGCGTGCTCGGGCCCATCCCAGCCCCTCATGAGAAGGGGCGCAGGAATGAGGGCGGCTGCCTCCTCTCTACCAGGCCCCGGGGAGCCAGGCTCCCACCCTTGACCCCAGCTGGCTCCCACAAGGCCCTGGGAGTCCTGATTCACCCCGGGGGTCAGGTCTCACATCCCCAAGGGTCACAACCCCCCAGACCTGTCCCAACGTGGGGGCCACAGACACGCTAGCATCACTTCCAGGCCCTGGGGGGAGGGGTGGTGGTCCCCAGACAGGCGGCCCCTGCAGGGTGCAGGGGTCTGAGAGCCAGGGACCCCGGGGCCCTGGGGAGTGGGACGGCTCAGGGCCCACGTGGGAAGGGGAAGAAGGGGCTGGTCTTCTCCCCCGACCTGCACCCCCAAGCCTCCCCTCCCCTGCCGTGTCCGGGCGGGCTCCTCCAGGGGCCTGCGGCCCGCACAGCAGCGCACGGCCACACAGACGGCACGGGGCCCGCCCACGGCACCTGCTCTGTCCACTGCTCCCCCGGCCCGGGCTTGTGCGTGTGGGCGCCGGAGACCGAGACGCTCCGCCCAGTGTGACCCGGCGGTTCCGACGGGCCCCTTAGGGGCATAGCATGGACTGGGCAGGAAACTGAGTCTCCGCCAGCCTCGGTTTCCCGGTCTGTAAGATGGGGTCCCAGCATCCGCCTCAGAGTCGCCGTGGCTGTAACGGGCCCCGGCCCATTTTCAAAGGCGCCTGCTCTCCGGCCCACACCCCTCCCCGCACAGCTCCGCAGTGTGTCCTCTGGGCTGTGTTCACGGGGCCCCCGGCCCGGGCCCGAGACAGAAGCGTTGCTGGGAGCTCGAGGGGTGAGGAGGGCGGGCTTTCGGGAGCAGAGGAAGGGGTGCACACGTGGCGGGGACCCGGGTGTGTCCAGGCCCCCCACGTGCAGGACCACTCCTCACCAGGCCCCCCGGTTGGTGGCCCCACTCAGGCGTGCGGTCCTCACTGGGAGCTTGCACCTCCGGCCTGCAGGGGGAGGAGGCTCTGGTGGTCCTGCCCACCATGGGGGGGATCCCTTCCTCCCTCCCATCCTCAGCCTGGGCCCAGGCCAGGGGAGCCCTGCACGCCTGGGAGCTTCCCCCAGGAGCCGGCAATCTGGCAGCCCGCCCCTCCGCACGGACCCAGGGCCCCGAGGCAGTTCTGTGCTGGGACTCACACGTCCTGAGCTCCTCCAGGACCCCTGGGATGGCCCGCCTCACCTGCGTGGTGGCGGCAGGGGGGCACTGAGGGGCTGGGAGGACGGCGACACCCCTGCCCTGGGGCTCAGCCTTCTGCACCCCTGCTTTACGCCCACCCCCTCCAGCTTTGCCCCCGGGGGCCTGGAGGCCACCTGCAGAGGCAGCCCCACTCCTGTGTCCCGCGCTGGGGACGGCACGACCAACCCAGGCCCCCAGCGGAGCTCCGCCCCGTCTCGGGGTCTGCCCAGCCCTCCCCAACCCCCCCCCGGGTGCGTCCTCTCCCTCACAGCAGCCCCTCCCCACAGGAGAGCACCTGCGGGTCTGCCCCCAGGGCTACACGTGCTGCACCAGCGAGATGGAGGAGAAGCTCGCCAACCGCAGCCGCGCCGAGCTGGAGGCCGCCCTCCTGGACAGCGGCCGCGCCCTGCAGACCACGCTCGCCGCCCAGCTGCAGAGCTTCGATGGTGAGCAGGCGCCCGGGCTTGGGGGCAGCTGGGCACGAGGGCACCTCTCCAGGGGAGGCGGGGGCAGAAGGCTGCTGCAGGCCCCCCCCTCGTGCACCCTGCGGTGTGCTCAGCAATACACGTGCCCGTTTGGGGACATAGGGCCCAGCCCCTCAGAGGGGATCCCTTTGCTCTAGAAGTGACTCCTGGTCACCGGCAGACAGGGACAGGCCTTGCCACGGCCACCGGTGGCGCAGAGCGGGGAAGTCAGCCCGGCGGCCGAGATTGGGGCAGGGGGCGGAGGCTGGGGCTGCCCTGCGGGGGGAGCAGGAGGCGGTTGGGGCCCCGGGTATGGCCTTCCTGTGTCCAGGGCAGCTGCTGGGCAGCTGTGAGACTCTCGCCAGGTCACACCAGGTCCGGGCAGAGCGCGAGTGCCCGGGACAACGCGGAGTTGGCTGGCGTGATGACGCCCACAGTGGTCATCTCAGGGGAACGGGGTGCGCACTAGGTGGGGCCCCCGGAAGTGACCTGAAGTCTGACTGGAGAGGGAAGGTGCTCTGGCACAGCCTGAGCGGAGAGAAGAGGGAGAGTGTGCGTCTGCAGTCGCCAGGCAGCCCGGAGAGGCCTTGAGGCCCGTGATCTCAGCCCCTGAAGCCCTGCTCACCGCTCCACAGCCTGGCCAGGAGCCACCCGGCTCCCACCTGCGGTGCTGCAGAGGGTGTCCTGCCCCAGCCAGCCTGACAGCCCCAGGCCTGGGGGTACGGGGGGCGGGGACATGTAGGGGAGCCTGCCCAGGGTCCCGGGGCCTGTGCAGGGAGGGTGGCCATAGCTCTCGGGATGGGTCTGCGTGGAGCGTCTGTGTGGTGACGGTCTCTACAGTCTCCCTGCCAGAGGGGGTGGGTGCCATTGGGGGCCCCATTCTGGGCGCTTAGGGTGCAGGGGCATTTCACCAAAACCACGGAGGTCTGCTGCACGTGCTCATGCCCTGCCCCCCCCCAGAGGGCTTCAGCACGACTGTCCAGGTCCTGGGCACATCCTGGGGGGCAGCAGGAGACCCTCCCCAGGCCCTCAGGCAGGCCAGCTTCCCCGGGGCATGATAACAGCTGAGGCTTCTGGAACCCGAGGGAGGGTTCTAAGAGAAGGAGAAGGACGGCCAGACACACGGGGAGTCGGGGGCAGCGCAGTGGGGGACGGGCAGGACGGAGGTGGGTCCCACCCCCCGGCTCAGGACCCTCCTGCCCACCTTACAGGTGACCCCAGTGGGTCCCTGAAGCACCCCGCATCTGTCCCCAGCCCCGAAATGTCAACTGGAGTCCCAGTTGGAGGCCCTGAGACCCAGGAGGGGACCCCCCCGACAGGCTTTTGCACCCCAGGCCATTGCGGGGGAGGGTGGTCTGACAGTCCTGGGGGCACCCAGGGCCCTTCGGGCCTCTGCAGCCCAGAGCATCGGGGGTGCCGCGCAGAGGCCCCGCCCCCCGGAATCCGGCTCCGGCTGCCGCGGCATGGGGAGTGGGCAGGAGGCCGGGAGGCCCCGGGAGGCCTCACGCCCCCCCTCCCCCGGCCCAGAGCACTTCCAGCAGCTGCTGAACGAGTCGGAGCGGGCGCTGCAGGACGCCTTCCCCGGCGCGCTCGGCGAGCTGTACGCGCACAGCGCCCAGGCCTTCCGGGACCTGTACGCCGAGCTGCGCCTCTACTACCGCGGCGCCAACCTGCACCTGGAGGACACGCTGGCCGAGTTCTGGGCCCGCCTGCTGGAGCGCCTCTTCCGGCAGCTGCACCCGCAGCTGCTGCTGCCCGACGACTACCTGGACTGCCTGGCCAAGCAGGCCGACGCGCTGCGGCCCTTCGGGGAGGCCCCGCGCGAACTGCGCCTGCGCGCGCCCCGCGCCTTCGTGGCCGCGCGCGCCTTCGTGCAGGGGCTGGGCGTGGCCGGCGACGTGGTCCGGAAGGTGGCCCAGGTGCGCACGGCGGGCGCGCCCCCTCCCCTCCCCCGCCCCCACCGCCGGCCTGCCAGCCCCGCCCCCACCGCCGGCCCTCCCAGCCCCGCCCCCACCGCCGGCCCTCCCAGCCCCGCCCCCACCGCCGGCCTCCCAGCCCCGCCCCCATCGCCGGCCCGCCCGGGACTGAGCTCTGATGGGGGCCGCCGTCAGCCCCTCCTCCGTTTGGGAGGCTGGGTCCCAAGCGGGAGAGGGACAAGAGCAGGGGCTGCATGCCGAGCCCACCGCGGGGGGGGGGGTGGACCGCGGGGGGGGGGGGCAGCGTCTCCCGGAGGTCAGAACAGGCTGGGGCGCGAGGCCTGAGGGCCAGCAGGGTACCTCCCCCTCCAGCTGGGGTCCTTAGCGAGTCTCCCTCCCAGCCGAGCCCCGGTCCCCTGGTCTGCATGGAGGGCAGGCACACACATTTCCTCGCGAGCCTCGGGAACGGCGCTGTTTCAGGGAGTCGCGCGCTGGGACGGCCACCGTGAGGAGGAGGGCTTGACCCTCTGAGATGAGACCGGGTCCCCAAGACGGGCCGGGGCCAGGCGGAGGGCCCACTGCGGTTGGGGCAGAACTGTGGCCTCCTGACTTCTGTCCCAAGCCCTGCACCCCGGGGCTCCTTGGGGGCTGGGCACAGCCAGCTGCCAGGTGGGGCTCAGGCGGCCTTGGCTCCCCAGGTGCCCCTGGGCCCGGAGTGCACGAGGGCCGTCATGAAGCTGGCGTACTGCGCACCCTGCCTGGGGGTCCCCGGCGCCCGGCCCTGCCCTGACTACTGCCGCAACGTGCTCAAGGGTTGCCTGGCCAACCAGGCCGACCTCGATGCCGAGTGGAGGAACCTTCTGGGTGAGCCGTCCCTGTCGACATGTGCGGGAGCAGCCCGTGGCCTGCAGGGGTGGGGACACAG
>JAPYYM010001878.1:0-12940 GCA_028534135.1 Potos flavus
GCTAAGCAAAATAAATCAATCAGAGAAAGACAATTATCATATGATTGCTCTGATATTAGGAATTTGAGAGGCAGAGCGGGGGGTCATGGTGGGTAGGGAGGGAAAAAATGAAACAAGATGGGACTGGGAGGGAGACAAACCATAAGAGACTCTTAATCTCAGGAAACAAACAGGGTTGCTGGGGGGTGGGGAGGAAGGGATGGGGATGGGGTGGCTGGGTTATGGACAGTGGGGAGGGTATGTGCTATGTGAGTGCTGTGAATTGTGTAAGACTGATGATTCACAGACCTGTACCCCTGGGGCAAATAATACATTATATCTTAATAAAAAACAAAACAAAACAAAACAAAACAAAACAAAAACAAACTTGCGGATCAATGGAACTGAAGAGAGCCCAGAAATAAACCCATTTAATTTACAACAAAGGAGTCAAGGATATACAATGGTCAAAAGACAGTCTCTTCACTAAATGGTGTTGGGAAAACTGGACAGCCACGTGCAAAAGAATGAAATTGGAATCCTATATTACACCATACAGTAAAATCAACTCAATGGATTAAAGACTGAATGTGACACCTGAAACCATAAAATTTGTAGAAGAAGCTCATTGACATTAGTCTGGGCAATGATATTTTGGATTTGACACCAAAAATGAGGGCAACAAAAGCAAAAAATAAGAGGGATTATATCAATTAAGAAGCTTCTACACATCATGGAAACCTACAAAATGAAAGAAATGAAATGAAAAGAAAACCTATGGAGTAGTATGAAAATTTTTGCAAATCACTTATCTGATAAGGGGTTAATATCTAAAAAGTATTAAAAATTCATACAATTTAATAGCAAAAAAAAAACAATTTGATTTAAAAATGTGCAGATTATCTGAATAGACATTTATTCAAAGCTGAAATACAAAGAGCCAACTGGCATGTGAAAAGGTGCTCAACATCAGTACTCTTGAGGGAAATGCAAATCAAAGCCATGACGAGATATTACATTACACCTGTTAGAATGACTATCATTTAAGAAGGATATAAATACTGGTGAAAGCGGAGACCAGGGAACTGTTGTGCACCATTGGTGGGAATAATATGAAGGTTCCTCAAAAAATTAAAACTAAAACTAACAAAATCCAACAATCCTATTTCTGGGTATATATCCAAAGGAAATGAAAACATAATATTAAAAAAGATGTATGCATCCCCATGTACATTGCAGTATTATGCATAATAGCCAAGATGGAAACAATCGAAGTGTCCGTCAATGGATGAATGGATAGAGTAGGCGTGATCATATATATATATATTAAAATTAACAACAAAGGACCAAAGAAAGATACCTTATGTGGATAAAATGTATAAGAGAAATATAACTATCATTAACTTTTTTTATACCTACAATGCATCTTGAATTGTGTGTGTGTGTTTGTGTGAGAGAGAGAGAGAGATAAATTGAGGTAATTTTCTCTAACATATCTAAGGGGGAAATTATAAGATTATCATGACAGATGCTGAAAGTCTTTGACAAACTTCAATCATCATTGTGATTTTTAAAAAAATACTCAAATAGGAATTGAATAGGAAGATCCCGAGTTTATCTTCTCCTACAGACATACCATGGCAACAACTATATGTAACACAACTCACTCTAAAAACGACCTGTAGACTAGAAGAACAGACCTTTCAGTGCTAAAGAAATGAAGAGAAGGCCACAATAAGAGGAATAGAAAGGGCAGAGACATGGTCAGAAACCAAACGCCTAGAGCAATGATCCACAAGTGTGAGGGACATCATAGGATTGAAGGAGAGGGGATCAAGCCCCACACTGGGCACCCCCAGACCTGGGGACCTTCATGGGGAAGACAATCCACTGTAACATTTGAATTTGAAAGTTGGTGGGACTTAGCTCTGGGAGAGGTGTAGGGCTGTAGAAAACAATCTCCACTTTAAAAGGGCCAGTGAACTGTATCATTCAGCATGAGACACAACACAGAAACAGCAGCTTAAAAACTGGCTGGGGTATACATGAAGAAGACTTATTAATTTTAGGATGTGTGCCTGAGAGGCAGGAATCTGTGGGAGCTCTCTCCAGGAATGGAAAGGCTGGTGGGTACCATTTTTCTGCCCTACTTCAGCCTAGTGGGCTGGAGGCATGTGAGAGCCAGTTCTGACACTCTCCATCTACCCTGCTACACTGCTTGCCCTGCCTGGGGTTACCCCTGCAGACCCTGCCCACCTAACCCATCTACACAAACAGGTAACCCTCCAAAGCAGCTCCCACCCCACCACACCCAGTGGGCAGCCTCAGTCAGGAAGAGTATTCTCCCAAGAAAAACTTCTGTACTGGGAGTGGGATAAATAACTTCACCTACCAGTGTGCTGGCAGTAGCTACAGTTGAGTCTCTAACTTAGGTGGATTAGGAGCTACCCCACCCATCCAGTGCTCATGGCCCAGCCACAACAAAAATTGCACAAGCCTACACAGGGGACATCCCTGGAGCACCTGGTTTTGATAACCTGGGCATACTGTGCTACTGAGCACCACACCATGTCTTCTACATAAGGCCACCACTTTCAAGACCAGGAGACATAACTTACCTACAAAAACATAGTAACAGAGAGGCACACAAAATGAAGAGACAGAGAAATATGTCCAAATGAAAGGACAGCCAAAAACTCCAGAAGATGGGCTAAGCAAAACAGAGACAACAATCTACTCCTGATAAAGAGTTCAAAGTAATCATCATAAAGATACTCACCAGACTTTAAAAAAAGAATCAGTGAACTCAGTGAAAACATCAACATATAGAAAATATAAAAAAGAATAAATCGAAACTGAAGAATACAATAATGCAAATGAAATATATACTATATAGAATCAGCAGATCAGAAGATGCAAAAGAATAGATCAGCAATCTGGAAGACAGGGTGGTGGAAAACAACCAAGCTGAACAACAAAAACAAAAATTTTAAATGAGACTAGGTTAAGAGACTCCTTAATAACATCAAGTGTACTAATATTCACATTATAAACATTCCAAAAGAAGAAGATAGAGAGAAAGGGGCAGAAAATTTACTTGAAGAAGTAATAACTGAATATTTCCTTAACCTGAAGAGGGAAACAAATATCCAGATCCAGGAAGCTCAGAGATTCCCAAAGAAGATGAACCCAAGGACGTCCACACCAAGACACATAATAAATAAAATGGTAAAAATTAAAAATAAAGACAAGAGTCTTAGAAGCAGCGAGAGAAAAGCAAACAGTAGCAAGAGAAAAGTAAACCCTGTTAGGCTATCAGGTGATTTTTCAGCAGGCCAGAAGGGAGTGGTATTGCATCCCTAGTGCTGAAAGGAAAAAAGCCTACAAACAAGAATACTTTGCCTGGCAAGATTATTACTCAGAATTGAAGAAATAAAGTTTCCGAGACAAACAAAAATTAAAGGAGTTCATCACCACTGAACTGGCCTTACAAGAAACATGAAAAGAACTTCTTCAAGTGGAAAAGAAAAGGCCACAAGTAGAAGAAAATTATGAAAGGAAAAAACTTCAGTAAAAGTAAACATACAGTAAAGATAGGAGCTGAATCACTTATAAAGCTGGTATGGACGTTAAAACACAAAAGTAGTAAAATCATTATTCCAACAAAAGCCAGTCAAAGGATACACAAAATAAAGTGATGTAAAATACAATATCTTATATATAAAACAAAAAGAAAAAATGTAGTGTTTTTACTATGTGTGACCATGAACGTAATATAGAGTGCTATATATAT
This sequence comes from Potos flavus, assembly GCA_028534135.1. NCBI lineage: Eukaryota > Metazoa > Chordata > Mammalia > Carnivora > Procyonidae > Potos > Potos flavus. The sequence goes on from JAPYYM010001878.1 coordinate 3,773, forward strand.
ATATATAATGTTATAGCTGAACCTCTTGGTAACTACAAACAAAAGACCTGAAATAGACACATAAAAAATAAAGGGAAAGTAATCCAAGCATAACACTAAAGAAAGTCATCAAATTACAATGGAAGAAAGCAAGAAGGAACAGAAGAACTACAACAACAACAACCAGAAAACAATGAGTAAAAATGGCAATAAGTACATCTCTATCGATAATCACTTTAAATGTAAATAAACTAAATGTTTCGATCAGAAGACATAGGGTGACTGAATGGACTAAAAACAAAACAAAACAAAACAAAACCCAAAAAACAAGACCCATCTATATCTGCCTATAAGAGACTCAGTTCAGACCAAAGTCTAAAGACTAAAAGAGAAGGGATGAAAAATGATATTCCATACAAATGGAAGTGGAAAAACTCGGGTAGCAATACTTATATCAGACAAAATACACTTTAAACAAAGACTGTAACAAGAGACAAAGAAGGGCATTACATAACAATAAAGGGGTAGTCCAACAAGAGGATGTAAGAATTGTCAATATCTATTCACCCAATTTAGAAGTACCAAAATATACAAAGCAAATATTTATAGACATAAAGAGAGAAATTGACAGTAAGACAGTAAGGTAGGGAACTTTAACACCCCACTTATAACAATGGATAAATCATTCAGACAGAAAATCAATCAGGAAACAGTGGCTTTGAAAGACACATTAGACCAGATATATACAGAGCAGTCCATTCAAAAACCACAGAATACACATTCTTTTTAAGTGCACATGGAACAAATTCTCCAGGACAGATCACATGTCAAGCCATAAAACTAGTCTCAGTAAATTTTAAAAGACTGAGGTCATATCAAATATCTTTTTTCAGTGACAACAATATGAAACTAGAAAGGAATTACAAGAAGAGAAATTAGAAAAAACACAAACCCAAAAGCTAAAATGTGCTACTAAACAACCAATGGATCAACATAACAAAATGAAAGAAAAAAAAAAAATCAAGATACCTGAAGACAAATGAAAATGGGAACACGATGGTATAAAATTTTTGAGAAACAGAAAAAGCAGTTTTAAGACGGAAGTAGAGTGATACAGGCCTACTTCAAGAAAAAAGAAAAATCTCAACTAACTTTCTGCCTAAATCAATTTTAAAAGGAAGGACAAAGCTGAAGAAAGAGGGAAGAAAGGAAGAAGGAAGGAAGGAAGAAGAAGCAAGGAAGGAAGGAGAAGGAATGAGGAGAGAAGGAAGGAAGAGGAAGAAGAAGAGGAAGAAGAAAGGAGAAATAAAAGAAGAAAAGAGAGAAAGAAGAGAAAAGAAGGGAAGGAAGAGAAAAGGGAAGGAAGAAAGAAAAGAAGGAAGGAAGGAAACAAGGAAGAGAGAAAGGAAGAAAGAAAAGTAAAGGAAGAAAGAAATAAACAGCAGCAGCCACCACCACTGCCTCCCAAAGTTAGAAGAAATCAGAGTGGAAATAAATGAAATAGAAATTAAAAATGAAAACTAAGAGCTAGTTCTTTGAAAAGGTAAACAAAATTGATAAACCTTTAACCAATGCATCAAGAGAAAAATAATTCAAATAAGAAATGAAAGAAGAGAGGTTACAACTGTTACAACAAAAATAAAAAGAATTATGAGATGACAATGAAAAACTGTAAGTCAAAAAAATGGACAATTTATAAAAATGAATAAACTCCTAAAACATACAATCTTCCAAGACTGAATCAGGAAGAAACAGAAAATCTGAACAGACTACTACTACTAGTAAAACTGAATTAGTAATAATAATAAAAAAAACAAACCCTCACAACTAATGATAGTCCAAGACCATATGGTCTCGCAGGTGAATTTAAGCAAACATTTAAAGATTTAATACTACTCCTCTCAAAACTATTCCAAAAAAATAGAAGAGAAAGAAAGCTTTCCGAATTCATTCTACAAGGCCAGTATTATGCTCATATCAAAACCAAACAAAGATACCACACAAGAAAATTATAGCCCAATATCCCTGATGAACATAGATGCAAAAATCCCTCACAAAATATTAGCAAACCAAATCCCACCATACATTAAAATGGTCATTCACTACGATCAACTGGGATTTATTCCAGGGATGCAAGAATGGTTCAATACCCACAGATCAAATTTTTAGAACACATTAGCAAAAATAAACAGGATAAGGATAAAAAAAAAAGATTGTCTCAATAGATGGAAAAAAGGCTTTGATAAAATTAAACATTGATTTATGATAAAAACTCAACAAAGTGGGTTTAGAGGAAACATAACATAATAAAGGCCATATATGACATATCCACAGCTAACATCACACTCAATGGTAAAAAACTGAGATTTTTTCCTCTACGATTAGGAACAAGAGAAGGATTCCACTCTTGCCACTTATTCAACATAGTATTGCAAGTCCTAGCCATAGAAAACAGACAAGAAAAAGAAATAAGAGGCATTGGTATTGGTAAGGAAGAAGTTAAAGTGTTACTATTTGCGGATGATATGATACTATGTAGAAAACCCTTAAGACTCCACCAAAAATCTACCAGGGTAATAAATAAATTCAGTAAAGTTACATAGAATACAAAATACCCAGGAATTTGGATTGGAGGGAAGATGGTAGAAGAATAGGGGATCCACCTTTCATCTGGTCCCTTGAATTCAGCTAGTTATCTATTAAATCATTCTGAACACCTGTGAGTTCAAACTGAAGAATTGCTGCAATTCTAAAAATAGAAAAGCCACCACCTTTTGCAAGGCAGGAGGAGCAGAGACATGAATTTGAGGGGATGTATCAGAAGATAAACTGTGGGGAAGGGGCCTCAGTAAGCTGCCTATCCGAAAGTGATATAGCGCAGAGTGCAAAATCAGCGTGCAAAATTAGAAATCTGCTCCTCTGGGGACATCCCTGCCTCAAAGGTGCTCAGGTGGCAAAGAGGGGGAGAATCCTAGGTAGGACAGTGTGGACTCAGGATCTCCAGGGTCACAGAAAGAACAGGGGTGCCTGAGTGTGGCAGAGTTCCCAAGCATTGAAGTAGGGAGGCCGGCTACAATTAGCGAGCCCTACAGTGGTCTCTCAGCTAGGTGTTGCCATAAACCATGAATCATAACCACATGATTGGGTGACCACTCTCCAAGCCGGGGCCCAGCAAGTAACCAGTGCTGAGAGATCCTGCTCCTTCCCCCAGGAGGAGCAGTGCAGGTGTTTGGACCATGAGGCAACCACTCTCTGTGGCCCAGGGAGCCACAGGCCATGGTGAGACCTTGCCCCCCAGGACTGGTGCAGTGCAGGAGTCTGTGGAGATTGACACACACTAAAGGGATTGACTACTTTTCCCCGAGGGTGGCACAGAAGAGGGGCAGCAGCAATCGTTCATCTCTAGGGCTGGATATCAGGGCACCACCATTTTTATTTTTTCATCTAAAGTGGCACAAAAACCTTCAGGGACCTAAAGCCAATTAGAGCAACCCGATGCAGCTTACACTAAGCCTGGCCCCTTGGCAAGTGGTGGTGCAACGCCACCTAGGCAAAGACAGCTGAGAATCAGTGCAACAGGTCCCTGCCCCAGAAGATCAGCAGGAATATCAGTCGAATACCAAGTTTATGGTGCATCAGAACTAAAAAACTCCTATGCTAGGGGAAAATAGTATATAGAATTTGAAGTTTTTTTCTCATGAGTCTTTAGTCTTTCAGTTCAAAATTTTCTTTTTGTTGTTTTTTTACCTTTTCACCTTTTCAACGAGTTTCTCATTTTATCAACTCTATTTTTTTTTTAAAGATTTTATTTACTTTATTTGTCAGAGAGAGAGAGAGAGCACAAACAGGCAAAGTGGCAGGCAGAGGCAGAGGGAGAAGCAGGCTCCCTGCCGAGCAAGGAGCCCGATGCAGGACTCGATCCCAGGACCCTGGGATCATGGCCTGAGCCGAAGGCAGCTGCTTAACCAAGTGAGCCACCCAGGCGTCCCTCAACTCTTTATTTTTAAGTCTTTTTTAAAATTTTCGTTTTTTCATTTACATTTTATAGATATATTCTTCATTTTGGCTTCCTTTCACTGATTTCAATTTTGTTTTTGTACGTAAATATACATACATTTATACACATTTTTCCTTCTTTACAATTTTGGGATTTAGTGTCTTTTAAATAACAGACCAAATGCACTCAGGAACCAAGTGGATCACCCTGTTTTGTCCACCCATGAGATTATATTCTCTCTTTTCCTTTTTTGGTTTCTGACCTCTTCTGATTTGTCTAATGTGTATTTTGCTGGGGTCCTGGTTGATGTTTTTGATTTTCTTTCATTCATCTATTCTTCTCTGGACAAAAGGACTAGAAGGAGAAATTCACAGAAAAGAAAAACAAAGGTAATACACTCTGCCATAGATCTAACTGATATGGATGTAAGTAAAATGTCAGAACTAGAATTCAGAGTAAATGATTATAAAGTTACTAGCTGGGCTTGAAAAAGGCATAATAGACCCTAGGGACTACATCAAGATAAAAAGCTTCTGCACAGCAAAGGAAACAGTGGAAACAGTCAACAAAATTAAAAGGCAACCTACAGAATGGGAGAAGATATTTGCAAATGACATATCAGATAAAGGGCTAATATCCAAGATCTATAAAGAACTTCTCAAACTCAACACCCAAAATCAAATAATCCAGTCAAGAAATGGGCAGAAAACATGAACAGACATTTTTTCAAGGTAGATGTACAGATAGCTAACATCCCTCATCATTAGGGAAATACAAATCAAAATCACCATGAGATATCACACCTGTCAGAATGGCTAAAATTTACAACACAGGAAACAACAGGTGTTGGCAAGGATGTGGAAAACAGGGAACCCTCCTACGCTGTTGGTGGGAATGTAAACTGGAGCAGCCACTCTGGATAACAGTATGGAGTTTCCTCAAAAAACTAAAATTAGAACTAGCCTATGATCCAGCAATTGCACTACTAGCTATTTACTATAGAAAAATACTTATTCAAAGGAATACATGTACCCCAATGTTTATAACAGCATTAACAATAATAGCCAAATTATAGAAAGAGCCCAAATGTCCACTGACTGATGAATGGATCAAGAAGAGGTGCTATGGAATATTACTCAGCCATCAGAAAGGATGAATATCTGCCATTTACATGGATGTGTATGGAACTGGAGGGTATTATGCTGATATGTCAATCAGAGAACAACAATTATCATATGGTTTCTCTCATATGTGGAATATAAGAAACAGCACAGAGGATCATAGGTGAAAGGAGGGAAAACTGAGTGGGAAGTCATTAGAGAATGAGATAAACCATGGAGACTCTTAACTATAGGAAATAAACTGAGGTTGCTAGAGGGGAGGTGGGTGGGTATTGGGGTAACTGGGTGACAGGCATTAATGAGGGCATGTGTAGTGAAGAGCACTGGGTGTTACATGCAACTGATGAATTTTTGCACTCTACATCTGCAACTAATGATGTACTATATGTTGGTTAATTTAAATTTAAAAAGTACGCCAAATTGGTAGCATTTCTATACACTGATAGCAAAGTGGCAGAAAGAGAAATTAAGAAAGCAATTCCCTTTACAATTACACCAAAAAGAATATCTAGGAATAAACTTGACCAGTGAGGAAAAAAAACCCTGTACTTTGAAAACTATGAAAGACTGATGAAAGAAGTTGAAGGTGACACAAACAAATGGGAAGATATTCTGTGCTCATGGATTGGAAGAATTAATATTGTTAAAATGTCCATAGTACCTAAAGCAATCTATGGATTCAATGAAATCCCCATCAAAATACCAATAGCATTTGTCACAGAACTAGAACAAATAATACTAAGATTTGTATGGAACCATAGAAGACCCCAAATAGCCAAAGCAATCTTGAGAAAGAAGAATCAAGCTGGAGGTATCCTAATTCCTGATTTCAGGATATACTTTAAAGTTGTAATAAGAAAAAAAAAAAAAAGTATGGTACTGGCACAAAAACAGACACATAGATCAACGGAATAGAATAAAAAGCCCAGAAATAAGTTTATACTTATATGGTCAACTAATCTATGACAAAGGAGACAAGAATATACAGTGGAGGTAAGATGATCTTTTCAATAAATAGTGCTGGGAGAACTAGACAGTTACATTCAAAAGAATGAAACTTAATCAGTTTCTTATACCATATACAAAAATAAACTCAAGGGCACCTGGGTGGCTCAGCTGGTTAAGTGCCTTCCTTCAGGTCAGGTCATGATCCTGGGGTCCTGGGATGGAGTCCCTCATCAAGCTCCCTGCTCAGCAGGGAGTCTGCTTCTCCCTCTCCCTCTGTTCTTCTCCCCCTGCTCGTTCTCTCTCTCTCTCAAATAAATAAATAAAATCTTAAAAAATAAAAACAAAAATAAACTCAAAATGGGTTAAAGACCAAACATACTTGAAACCATAAAATTCCTAGAAGGGAACATAGGCAGTAACTTCTTTGATATTGGACATAGCAACATTTTTCTAGCTATGTCTCCTAAGGCAAAGGAAACAAAAGCAAAAATAAACTATTGAGACTACATCAAAATAAAAACTTTTGCACAACGAAAGAAATAACAAAACAAAAAGGCAACCTAATAAATGTGAGAAGATATTTGTGAATGATATATCTGATAAGGGGTATAAGTTCTTTATATATTTTGGATATTAACACCACAACACACACACACACACACACACACACACACACACACACACACACACACACACACACACACACACACACAGATTTGGATTAGAAATGGGCAGAGGACCTGAACAGACTTTTTTTTTTCCCAAAGAAGACATACAGATAGGCAATAGACAGATGAGGGGATGCTCAACATCAGTAATCATCAGGGAAATGCAAATCAAAATCACAATGAAATATCACATCTGTCAGAATGGCTAGAATCAAAAAGACAAGTGATAAATGTTGGCAAGGATATAGAGAAAAAGCAATATTTGTGCATTTTTGGTGGGAATGTAAATGGTACAGCCATTGAGGAAAACAGTATGGAGAGTCCTCGAAAAATTAAAAATAGAATTACTATGTGATTCAACAATTTCACTACTCGGTATTTCCCCAACGAAAAAGAAAACACTAATTTGAGAAGATATGTACCCTTATTTTTACTGCAGTGTTATTACCAAGACATGGAAGCAATTATTGATATATGAGTGGATAAAGAAGATGTGGTACATATATACAATTGAGTATTACACAGCTATAAAAAGGATGAGCCTTGCCATTTCCAACAACATGGATAGACCTAGAGGGTTTTATGCTAAGTGAAATAAGTCAGAGGAAGACAACTACCTTCTGACTTCGTTTATATATGGAATCTAAAAAACAAAACATATGAATAAACAAAAAGTAGAATAAGACCTATAAATAGAAAAAATTGATGGTTGCCTGAGGGAAGGGGCTGAGATGGGGGGAAGAAGGGCAAAATGAGTGAAGGGGAGTGGGAAATACATGCTTCCAGTTATGAAATGAATGTCATGGAAATAAAAGATACAGCGAAGGGAATATAGTCAATGGTATTGTAACAGTATTGTATGGTGATTGATAATAGATACACCATGGCGAGCATACCATATATAGAGGTGCGGAATCATTATGTTGTATACCTGAAACTACTGTAACATTGTGTATCAACTATACTCAGAGTTTTCTTTTTAACAACAACAACAACAACAACAAAAAAGTATTTAAAAAATTCAACATCCACTCATGATAAAAACTCAACGAAGTGGTTTAGAGGGACCATACCTCAACATAATAAAGTCCAAATATGACATAACCAAAGCTAACACCATACTCGATAGTGAAAAGCCTAAAGCTTTTTGTGTAACATCAGGAACAAAACAAAGATTTCTGCTCTCACCACTTTTATTCAACACAGTACTGGAAGTCCTAGCCATAACAAGTCAGACAAGAAAAGAAATAAAAGGCACCCAAATTGGTATGGAAGTAATGAAACTGTCAGGTAATCTGATACTATACATAGAAAATCCTAAATACTCCACCAAAAACAGAACAAAACAAAACAAAACACCTATTAGAACTAATACATGAATTCAGTAAAGTTGTAGGATATGAAATTAATATACAGAAATCTATTTCATGTCTATGCACTAACAATAAACTGGCAGATATAGAAAAAATTTATAAATCCCATTTATGAATGTGTCAAAAAGAATAAAATACCTAAGAATACATTTATCCAAGGAGATAAAAGACTCTTACTCTGAAAACTACAAGATATCGATGAAACAAATTGAGGACAACACAGATAAATGGAAAGACATACCATGGTCATGGATTGGAAGAAATAGATATATATATTTGATAATGATATCTATTTAATATATATTTCACATATATTTGAAAATATATTGATATATATTTGATATATATTTAATAAATATATATAATATATATATTTTTTAAATTTAATTTTTTCAGTGTCCAAGATTCATTGTTCATGCACCACACCCAGTGCTCCATGCAATATGTGCCCTCCTCAATACCCACCAGGCTCGCCCAACCCCCCACCCCCCTCCAATCCAAAACCCTCAGTCTGGAAGAACATATTTTTTTAAAAGATTTATTTCCTTTGCCTTTGGAGACATAAACAAAAGAAAAAATGAACTTTTGGGGACTTCATCAAGGTAAAAAGCTTCTGCACGGCAAAGGAAACAGTCGACAAAACAAAGAGGCAACCCACAGATTGGGAGAAGATATTCATAAATGACACTACAGACAAAGGACTGATATCCAAGATCTATAAAGAACTCCTCAAACTCAACACTCAAAAAACAGATAATCTATCAAAAAATGGGCAGAAGACATGAACAGACACTTCCCCAAAGAAGACATAGAAATGGCTAACAGACATGAAAAAATGTTCATCATCATTGGCCATCAGGGAAATTCAAATCAAAACCTCATTGAGGGGCGCCTGGGTGGCTCAGTGGGTTGGGGCCTCTGCCTTCGGCTCAGGTCGTGATCTCAGGGTCCTGGGATCGAGCCCCACATCGGGCTCTCTGCTCAGCAGGGAGCCTGCTTCCCCCTCTCTCTCTCTGCCTGCCTCTTTGCCTACTTGTGATCTCTTTCTCTCTGTCAAATAAATAAATAAAATTAAAACAAAC
>JAPYYM010001879.1:0-12939 GCA_028534135.1 Potos flavus
GTCACTGCGGGGGCCGGGCTGCCCCCACCCCCACTCGGTGGCCCCGGACCCGGGACGCTCGTGGGATGTGCCCCTGCGGCCAGGTCAGCGTCCACCCCTTGTCCTGGCGCCGGGCTCACCGGTCGGGCCTGCGGCCGAGCCCCTCTGCACCCCTGTGAGCCCCAGCCCCGCGCAGGCGGGCGGCACGGGGACCCACCCACCTGCAGTAGAGGAAGTTGGGCACGGCGCTGGACTCGCCCGGCCGCAGCTCCAGGCGGTCCGTGTTGACGCCGGCCATGAGCTGCCACTCCTCCGTGCGCTCGGCACAGAACACCTGCCACTGCTGGGAGGCGCAGAGCAGCAGCAGGAAGTCACCTGTGGGCACACGGGAGACCGCTGGCCACGCGGGGCGCAGCGCCCGGCCGCGCAGAAGCACCGGTGTGTGGGGGCTCACGGTGGGAGCCGCGATGTCCACACGTGAGCACGGACATGGGGGACGTGCCCGTGTGCCGGCACCTGTCTCTCCACACGGCGGAGGCACCAGCGGGCGCCCCCACCCCCGTGGCGGCCCCCCGCCCGAGAGCACACACCGGTCTGTGTGACTGGGCATACACGCGGGAGGTGGGCCCCTCTCTCAGGAGACGTGCCCGGAGGACTGGGCACCGTCACGGGACGTGGCCCCTCTGGGGACCCACAGGGCCGCTGGCCAGGGAGGCCTAGACACAGTGCCCCTGGCTGGCAGAGGCAGGCCTCTGCTCGAGTCCCCGTGTGGACCCTCCGTGCCCTCCTGTGGGCGGGCAGGCGGTCCGTGGGCCGAGCCACGGGCACTCACTGATGAGGTTGGTGGAGTTGGGGGTTCTGAAGAAGTCAGGCAGGTACAGCCACTTGATGAGCGCCGAGTTCATGGGGATGGCCTGGCTCCAACGCCACGGGTAGTCTGGGGGCAGAGGGAGCGCGTGAGGACCCCACCCGCAGGCCCGCGGGCCCCACTCCTGCCCCTGCTCTCGTGCATTCACACCGTCTCGCAAACACCCGCCTCTCACTGCAAGCACACAGCCAGAGATTTGAGCACCTTCTTGAGGCGTCCGCTGGCCCAGGCCCCGGGGAAGGCACGGAGACCAGCCCAGGAGTCACAGGCGGGGAGGCCTGCTGGGCGGTGGACGTGGCGCGGAGGGCCCCAGAGGAGGCTTTGGGACACGTGCCCCAGAGCAGCCAAGACAAAGCACGGGGTCCCCACAAACACCACTGAGGACGCAGAAAACCCAGGTCCCACGTCCACCCCTGGCAGGAACGTCAGTGACCACACGTATGCACGCGTCTCCGAGAAGCGAGAACTTACGCACACGGGAGCTGGCGGCATGACCCCCCCGACCACTCCCTGCACAGAGCCCCGCGCCGGCGACCACCTGCGCCTGCCAGAGGCCGGAGGACACGGCCCCGACCGTCCAGCACACACAGGCCTCAGCTCGGGGATGGCACGAGACACCAGGTCCCACGGCCGCCCAGATGCGCCCTGGGGCACGATCTCAGCTCTGGGACATCGGGGACGGACACCCGTGGTTGCCCAGCCAGCGGTCGGGCAGGCTGCAGAGGGCCCCCACGACCCCAAGCTCGGGGCGTTGGGGAGGCCTCAGGGAACCGCCCTGCACGCGTCAGAACCCGGAGAATGAATGTGACCGTGTTATCGGCTCCAGAAAGTGCCCTGGGTGCTGGGGACGCAAGATGGGGCACGGCCTGCAGGGCCACCCGCAGGACCCGCGTGTGACAGACCCCCGGGAACGGGGAAGAGAGGAGCCCGCCCAAGTCACTTGGAAAAATGTTTTGCCTGAAAAAAGGCACCGCAAGCAGCAAACACCCCCAGGGCCCAGATCTCGGTTCCCCGCTTGGGCCTGCGGGGACAGCAGGGGGCGCTCCACGGAGCAGGGAGGGCTCCCCTGCCGGACAGAGGGCGCGGGGAGGGGCAGCGGGCCCGCGACAGAGCAGCAGCATCCAGTATGCACGTAGACAGGAAAGAATGAGTGCACCTGTGGGGTGGGGACGGGGACAGAGGACGCGTCAGCGGGGACGGAGGACCAGAACCAGGAAGTCAGCAGCATTAAACCCAGCGAACGACCCCGCAGACAGGCCCCCCGCCGGAGGCTGCAGTCAGCCCGGAGGTCCGGGAGGAACAGGACGTGCGCGGGGCCTCGGGGGGGACCCGCAGGCGGCACTGCCCCCCCGAGGGACAGGGAGCGGGCCCCACAAGGACACGCCGGACCCGTGGAGCCTGACGCTTCCCGGCCACAGCGTTCCCGACTCAAGGGCGTCGTCACCTGGTCTGACAGACGCCCCACAAAATCACAGCCCCGGCTCCCCAAAAGCTCCAAGGTCCTAACAGGCAAACCGCGGAACAGCCTGCACAGAGAAGAAAACACACGGCCCGCGACAACGGGCGCCCTCTGCGATCCCGCCCCGGCGGACACCCGGGGGAGCCCGGGAAGGGCGCTCGGGGAGGGGCTGCCGTAGCGATCCTGCGTCCGCGGTTCTCAAACAGCACACACGACGGGTGAGGGGCAGGCCCGAGGACACGGAGACTCGAATGCGTCTGGTTGATGAGCCAGATGCAAGGTGACATGCCGCGGACTCCGTTTCTACGACATTCTGGACAAGGCCGCGTGGGACACGGTCCCATCAGCCCCGCGTGGGGCAGGGACGTGGGGTGCGAACACCCCCATCTGACCCGCCCGCGGGCCCACGGGGAGGCCGCGATGGGCCTGACTTTCAGAGCCGCGGACGGAGTGCAGCGGCGGCAGAAGGCACGAGAAGCAGCAGCGGGGAGAAAGCCGGGCACCTTCCCACGGACCAGCCGACTGACCCGTGCACTGGGAACAGCCGAGAACGTCCGCACCAGGAGTCCCGCCCGCGGCCCGCCCAGGAGTCCGCGGACGGCACAGGGAGCAGCGGCCCCCGGGAGGGCCCGACCGACGACCGCACTCCTAGGTGCAGGCTGTGCCAAGGACGCTGTACCGCCGCGCGCCGCGCCTGCCACAGCGGGAGCAGCCGGCAAACCCATGGAAACCGCCCAGAGCAGAGCTCGGCTGGGTGCAGAGCGCCACCGGGGCACCTCCAAAGGACAGCCAGACCCGGGGTCCACGCAGGATGGACGGCCGCGCTGGTCCCCGCCCCAGGCGCCCACCCTCGGGGCGCGGGGCTCACAGACTTGCGCGGCCCCTCACGAGGGCATGGCTGCCCCTCGCACGCTGCTTCCGACTTTCCTGATTGCTTCACGTTGTTCCCCACAGAATGCCAGGGGAAAACAAGCAACGGACGCCAAGGGACGCGGAGGGGACCAGCGCCACCCCCCCATGCCGGCCGCCCGCTCACCGATGCACAGGGCCGGGGGGATGCCCAGACACAGCAGGTACTGGTACAGCAGGAAGAGCGCCAGGAAGAGGCAGTAGTTGGGCCAGAGGCGGGCGATGGCGGCGCGGTGCCGGCGGGTGAGGATGGCCACCAGCCAGCAGCCGTGCAGGATGACCATGAAGTTCATGCGTTGCCCGATCACGGTCACAGCCATCAGGAAGCAGATCTGGGGGTGGCAGGGGATGGGGATGTGTGGTGAGCTGCCAGGGGAGGGGGACCTTCTGGGCCCCACTTCCGGGCAGACTGGGAGGGCGGGCGGGCTCTGAGCACCGTTCTGCTGGCGGCACGTGTCTCCACTGTGCAGGGGCGCAGGGGGCTGGGGGCAAGCCGCAGCTCCGGGGTGCCAAGCATGGTGCAGGCTCCCGACATGGTGTCCCGCCGGGGTCCCAGACCCCCGTCCCTAACTCTGCGAGGGCAGGTCTGGCCCCCGGGGAGGTCCTTCCCCTGTACCCCCATCCCTGCCCCGAGGTGGCCCTCGAGGGCCTGCACATTGCAGACGTCCAGCAAAGGCCACACAGAGGGTGCCACGGGCCCTCCGTCCTGCCCAGGGAAGGGATGAGGGCTGACACTGGGCCTCACCTCTAGCCCAAATTTGTAGAAAAAGAAGTTGACAAAGTACTTGAGGCAGCCGAGCAGATCCTGGTCCAGCCGCTGGCGGGTGCCGTCGGCGCAGACGGCCTGGGCGGGCAGCGGGCCCAGCTGGTGCTGCCGGCGATGGTGCTCCTGGCGCCGGTAGACGACGGCCTCGAACACCAGCAGCAGCAGCACCTGCAGGTGGTTCTGGGGGGGGGAGGCGGGGTCACCCTCCACCCGGCCCCCCCGCCCCGGCCCCACGACCCTGTGGCCCCCGGCTCACCTGGATGTAGCCTAGGTTGGGGAAGCCCTTCCGCACCCCAAACCAGTTGGCGGGGTCAACGGGCCCCCGGTACAGCAGGGACTGCCTGATCTCCGTCTTCTGCAGGTTGGTGCTGTTGAGGAGGGGCTGGGGGAGGGGACAATCAGCACCTGCTCCCCACCCCCGGGAGCTAGACAGTGACCCGCGGACGGCTCCCCTCCCCGCCCCCCCAACGTCAGCCACAACTCTGGACAGCTCCAGGCCAGACCGCAGCGACCCCCACCAGGGACCACGTGGGCTGTCAGCCTGTGACCGACCTTAACGGGGAAGGGGACAGCGTGTCTGGGGGCGAGGCGGCCCCACGCAGGGGCCGGCGGAGGGGAACAGAGGAAGAAGGGCCCCCCCCGCCCCGGCCTCAGTCCCGAGCCACGTGAACTCAAGGGCCAGCCCCGTGAAGGCAGGAGGCCTGGACGGCGGGCGAGGCCGCACCTCGGAGCAGTTGCTGGAGTACTCGTGGGGGCTGACGACCTTCAGCTGGTAGAGCATCTTGCACACGATGATGACGCAGGTCCACACGGTGCACAGGCAGGATGCCATGGGCCGGAAGCGCGGGTAGGGCAGGGCGAAGGCCCAGAGCACCACCAGCAGCAGGTTCAGCACCGACACCTGGGAGGCGGCGGGCAGGCTGGCGTCGGCGCAGCAGCAGCACCTCCGGGGGGCGCCCCGACCTGCCTCCCACGGAGCCCCGTGGTCTCGGGCCGGTCCTTACCTCCTTCAGGGCCACCCACACGGTGTACAGGGCAACCAGCTTGAAGACGTGCAGCTCCAGCAGGCGGCGCACCAACACCTGCATGCGGCTGAGGACGTCCGAGAAGCCGGAGGCCAGGTCCAGCAGCCGCTCGGCCACCAGGCCCCACTTGCTGGCTGCAGCCGAGGGGGCAGGGCCGTGAGCGAGAGGGGCCCACAGCAGTCGGGACAGAGGGACCCCACACCTGCCCCTGGGACTCACCTTCCGGGCCCTGCATGGCCGGGCCAGGGCCAGCCGGGCTCATCGGCCCCTCCTCCTCCCCGGCCTCCTCCTGCAGCAGCAGCGGGGTCCCACTGACCGCATCCTGCCTAGGGTGGGCCGCAAAGCATCACTTTCCGCCCCAGCCCCCCTCCCCACCCCAACCCCCCCCCTCCCGTGCGCCTGCGGCGCGGTCTGCACCCCCCGGGGCTGCGGCGCGAGGGCCCCGCTGCGCACCTGTGGGCCCAGCGCGGGAGGCGGCGGCCGGGCGGGGGCACGCGCTCCAGGTCGGTGAGCTGCATGAAGGGCCGGTGGAAGTAGTGCAGCTGCAGGATGCAGGCGAGCAGGAAGAAGCCGGGGATGAGGATGCTGGAGAAGAGCTCCGACACGCTGAACTGCTCCAGGCCCAGGTCCCCCAGCCTGGCGCGGGAGGGGGGGCGGCCGTCAGACCCGCCGCGGGGCCGCCGCCACTGCGCAGGCGCGGGGCCCCGCCCGCCTCCCCGCCGCCCGCCGCCCGCTCACTGCTCGTCCGTGAGGCCCGTCAGGTTGCGCCAGTACACGGGGAAGTCCTGGAACTGGAAGGTGTAGACGGCGATGAGCACCAGCATGGTGTAGGCCACCACCAGCCACCAGAACAGTTGGAGCAGCTTCCTCCACAGGCTGTAGTAGACCTGCGGGCAGGGGGCGGGGGGCGCGGTGAGACCGGGGGGCATGGGGGGGCCGTGTGCACCTGCGCCCCCGCCGCCCGCACCGGCCCCGCCGCCGCGCACCTGGAAGAGCACGAGGCACAGCAGGAAGAGCAGCATGTACACGATCTTGTAGACGACCAGACGGCCGGCGAAGCTGACCATGATGAACATGCCGGCGCACACGTAGATCCAGTACTTGGCGTACAGCCCGCTGACCAGCTCCCCCAGGCTCTGCAGCAGCGTCCGTGCCCGCGGCGGCTCTGCGGGTCAAGCCAGGGGGCAGCAGGGGCATGGCTTGGTGGCCGGGCCATAGGGTGCTGTCCCCCCGCGGCCCTGGCCTCACCTGCATCCGCCACGGTGACCTCCGTCAGAGCGGAGGGGGCCCTCGCCTTCTTCAGCAGCTTCTCCTTGATGAACTGGCGCAGCAGCAGCCAGAAGGTCAGCATGTACAGCAGCTGGGACGGGGCAGGGACCGCGTCACTGGGGGCGGGTGGCACCCTGCTCCGAGCCAGGGCCCCGCCGCGAACACAGAGGCCAGGGACAGCACCGGGCGCCTGCCTCCCTACGGGCCCAGACCGACCCTCCAGCCCCCGGGGGATGGAGCCCTGCGGAGCCTGCAACCCGCCCGGCAGGGGCACAGAAGTCCGAATACAGTGGCGCTCTGCATGCGCCAGCCTCACACCGGGACACGGAGCTCCACAGAGATGTAGCCACGGCGTGGGACGTGGGGGTAGCCGTGTCAGGGATGCAGGGACAGCGCCCCCGAGGACACAAGGTCATCACTCATTCACTCAACAAACACTATGCAGCCAGACTGGCTGCACGGGACCCCGCGGGGACAGCAGACACGGCCCCACTCTCCCAGGGGTGCCATGTCCACGGGGGAGCTGGAGAGGGAGGCGACCCCATCAGGGACACTCACTGCGGGAGGGGGCTGTGGGGGGGGGGGGGGACTCTCACCATGGCGCCAAGGTCCAAGCACGGGTAGCGCGTGTGTTCCAGCCCCAGCTGCCGCAGGCTGATAGGGCCCAGGGCGGAGGGCAGCTCGGGACGCAGGTCCATGGCCCACACGTAGCGCAGGCCACACAGCGCCAGCCCGTAGAGCAGGATGAAGGGCGAGCAGAGCATGGCCAGCTGGTGGCGGCTGCGCACGGTCCAGATGAGGCAGGCCCAGAGCAGCAGCACGAAGGTCAGCCAGCTGTGGTACGTGATGCTCCACACCTGGCCGGCCAGGGCTGGTGGGCGGGGCTGCTCGGCTGCCCCCGGCCCCGCCCCCCGGCCCCGCCCCTCGGGCCCCGCCCCCTGTCCGCCCCTGCTCCCCCGGACCTGCACTGTGAGGGGGAGGCCGATGTGCCTCCTTGGCCTGGAGCCCGGTGGCACTGGACACACGCTCACGTGGGCTTCCACCCACTCTGCGTCCACAGGCACGCACACACGCACACGTCCACACGCCACACACACGCACATGCAGCTCGCTGCCCAGCAGGTCACAGCTCCGTTTCAGGCCACAAGGCACCAGGCTCTGCGAGGCGTGGGCCACCATCCGCCTCCCGGAACGTCCCAAGGGAACCAGCAGGAGGGCCGGCCGCGGCGGCCCAGCCCAGCTGCTCCTTACCATCATGGCGATGAGGGCACACACGTAGCTCTGGCCCATGATGAGATGAGCCAGGCTATGCAGCGGAGACGTCTCTCGAGGCTCCCCCAGCCTCAGGTGCACTGAGAGGGAAGGGGACAGAGGTCACCGGGGAGCCGGGCCCTAGCTGGGAAGCTCTGACATCAACAGGGGGAGCCCCTCGGCCACCCCAAACTGTGCCCTCAAGCGCAGAGGCCAGTGGGGAGGAGGGGGCAATAGGGGCAGAAAACGCCGGCAAAGGGCCGGGCTCCGGTCTGACACTGCTCCCTGGCCGGCCCTGGTCCCATTCACCATCTCGGTTTCCCAGACCGTGAAGGGCCCGGTCGCACAAGATAGCCCCGACCCCCTTCCAGCTCTGCGCACGGGCAAGGCCCCAGGGCACCGGCAGCTCCATCTCCTGCCTCGTGCAAAACGGAAGTCCAGCCTTAAGGGAAAGCGAGAAGAGCCCAGGAAAATACCTTGCCCTCCCCATGGGGCTGCTGTGGACACACAGCTCCCCTGAAGACAGCTAGCAGCCCAGGTCCCCCGGCCCAGCCCGAGAGGCAGCAGGCGGGGAGGGGGTGGGAGACCTGGAGCCTCCCGGAAGGTCTCAGGTGGGCAGCCTGACCCCATGCCCCGGGCCCTACGTGGGCCCCAGACTTCACAGCTGGAGGTCAGCGGAGCAGGGCCACCCCTGGCCACCAGGGGGCAGCACCGGCACGCCTGCAGAAGGCAGGGATCCTGGGCAACCCCGGGCACTCACCGGGGCGCTGGCGGACGGGGCTGTGGCCGGTCAGGTCATGCACAGTGCAGCTGTCCGTGTCCCAGTCCGAGCCCGTGGTTGGGGGCAGCATGTGCTGCAGAGACCAGACGAGACCCCGTGAGCCAGGCCCTCGGGCAGGCAGGCTCCCGCGCTGCAGCTCGGCCCGGCTCCTCACCTGGGCAGCCCCCTCCTCCTCGGTGGCTGCAGCCCCAGCCTGGCCCTGGGGCCACTGCTCCACCTGGGACAGCTCCACCTCCTGCTCGTCGTCGCTCCCGGCTGCCGCCTTCCTCTGCAGAGAGGAGCCGGAGCTCAGCTCCCACCCCCGACGGGGGCGCGGGGCCTGGGGCGCGCGGGGCGGGAGGCCGTCGGAGGGCGCTGGCCCCGGGGGCTCACCTGGTGCGCGGGCTGCCGCATGCGCAGCTTGAGGAGGGAGGTCGCGGTGTAGCAGAGCAGCAGCAGGACGCCGGGGCTCACGTAGACGGGCCAGTCGTGGCTCGTGTCGAGGACCAGCGCGTTGGGGCTGGAGCAGTTGCTGTGGGCCACGAAGGCCTTGAGCCCAAACACCCTGCCCGAGAAGGCGAGCCTCTGAGCGCAGGCCGGGGAGGACCCGGGGGCCGGGCAGCCCGGGCCGGTGGGGGCGGGGGGACCTGGCCTGTGCAGGGGAGCCTCACCTGGCCCAGATGCCGGCAGGTGGGAGCACGGCCTGGGCGAAGGGCGTCTGGTAGCAGTAGATGCAGACGAGGTGGCCGGCGCCGAAGCAGCCCACCATGACGCAGAGCGCGCTGAAGCCCAGGGGGCTGATGGGAAAATGGCAAGCCCACCAGGTGCAGGTGGCCAGGAAGATGAGGAAGTAGACGCTGGAGAAGGCGGAGGGCTGGGCAATGCCTGCCGGGCGGAGGCACTGCGGTCACGCCGGGCCACGGGAGCTCGGTCTCTGTGGCCAGTGGGGAGCTCGGCGGGTTGCTGAGACCCTCCCCACGTGGCAGTCGCTGCTGGGGTCCCTGCCCCTGGCCCCGCGGGTACCTGCTAGTGCCAGCAGCACGATGGCCAGGGTCCGCCCCGCGGCCACCAGCAGCCAGTGCGCTGTGATCTGGAACCGGGTGGCCAGCTGCGACCTCCGCGTGGGGGCCGGCGCAGGGGCTCCCCGAGGCCCCACTGGGGAGCCGCTGTCCACTTCCCTGTCATCATCGTCCTGCCAAGGTCACGAAGAGGAGAAGTCAGGGGCATGGCACCAGGGCTGCTTGGGGGGCGGGGGGGAGGGAACAGGCGGCTGGCCGGGCGTGGACCGCGCCTCGCTCTGTACCCAGAGGTCTGCCCGCCAGCAGCCTTCCCGGAGGCCGCCCGCCCCAACCCCAAGACCCACTCCCGCCAGGCCTGGCACACGAGACCACGGACCCCTGCAGGCAGGCCTCAGACTATTCCAGAACCCCACGAGTGCCTCTTTTATATCTTCCTCTCTAGCCTGGGGGCCCCCAGATTTCTGCACGCGTCCCCAAAACCCTGGCTCCTGAGGTCCCAAGTGGGGACTTCTAGGAAGAAGGCAGCGCGCGCACACGGTGGCCTGACACTCCCCAGTTTACGGAGCGCCGTCCTGTCCCCACTCCTCGGTCCCAGGGCTGAAATAGCACTTTCCTCTTACACAGAGGAACGGGGGCGTGGGGGGGGACTGGAAGAGACCCCAAGGCCACCCAGTGTGACCCTGCTCCCTTTCTGCTGCCTGTGGGGTCCCTGGACAGCAAAGGGCCGGCGGGCGGCCTGCCAGGCCTCACTCGAGGTCAGGGCCTCCCTCCCTGGCCCCCCTTCACGGTTTCCCAGAACAGAGCTATCTCCCGGGAGCCCAGCCCCCCCAACCGCGTTCCCACCTGCGAAATGGGCACCACGCCCGTGCCTTTCCCAAAGGATGGCACTCAGCGTCCAGCCTAAGCTCATGGAGCCAGGCGACCTGCCCCCATCCCAGCTTGCGCCTCCTAGCTGAGCAGCCTTGGGCAAGTCCCCTGACCTCTCCGCTTCCCCTCTGTCCCATGTGGGTGGGGACCAGACCGGGTCCTGCCCTCACAGAGCCGGGGGGAGGGAGGGAGGCCCCGGGGAGGAGCCCTCAAGTGGAGCCTGGAAGGAGGGGAAGGGGCAGGCGAGGGAAAGAGGAGAGCAGGACAGCAGCCAGGTCTGAGCTCACCCCCGCCCACAGCTGGCCGTGGCCCTGGGAGCGCATCTGTGGGAAGAGCAGAGCAGCTGCTGGGCGGGAAGACAGGTGTGCGGGGCGCCCGCCGGCCAGTCCCGGCCCCGCAGGTCCCCCGGGCCACCACAGGGACCTTGGCAGGAGCTTCCTCTCTCCTTCCCTCCCTGCGCCCCCCGCCCCGAGAGCATGGCTGTCCGCACGTGGGATGTGAGTCAGGACACGCGGGCACGACTCTGCACACACCGTCCCGTGGGGGGCATCGCGTGTGCGCACGAAGCTCTAGGCTTTAAACTTCGCACCTGTGGAGGGTCCCCCCACCTCGCTCCAAGGTCGCCTACACCGGCCACCCCGGGTCAGCAAGATGGCGCAGGCTCTCGGTAGCCACTGACGGCACCGGGACGAGGCGACCTGTCCCAGTCGTGGGGCGGACCAGGGTGCAGCCCCCAGCGCCACCAGGGCAGCCCTGGGCCGTGAGGGCGACGGGCAGCGTGCAGCGTCCGGGCCCTTCCTGTCCGGCCCCTCCGCGCCAGAGCTGTTCCGGGAAGGCCCGGTTCCGCTGACAAGGAAACCAGCGGCAGCCCTGGCTCATGGGGCCGGCGCACCCGCCCAGGGGAGGGGACGGGGCCACCGCGGGGAGGGCGCCCCGAGGGCCGGCAGCAGGGTGCTCCCAAGCCCCACGAGTGCCTGGAGCAGCAACTTGACCTCCTGGCTCCCGCTTCCCCCTCTGGAAGCGGGGTGCCAGCCTTGCCCGGTGGGCTGGGGACAGGGACAGGCAGGACAGCAGGCAGGGGCAGGGGCAGCCTGAGTCGCCCCCAACCTGGAGGGGGGCTCCCTGACAGCCAGCAGGTCACTCCCTGCGGGGATGAGTCCCTCCTTCCCTGTGGCCCGGAAGGACCCCCCCAGAACAGTTTCTGAAGCCACAGACACGACTTGGGGCCCCCAAGTCCTCCCAAGACGGAGCCGTCCCAGGACCGGGTCGGAGACGCACACAGGCGGCACCACTCGGGCCGGCGGCCCGGCACACGGGCCCCCGCCCGCCTCCCGCCCTCACCAGCTCCTGGGCGCGCAGGCTCTGCCGGGCTTCCCGGGCGAGGCGCCCGCAGAGGCCGAGGCACACAGAGGAGACCACCAGGACACCGAGGTCGGGGGCCACCAGCCGGACGGCATTGGGGATGTCCTTCAGGTCCAGCCTGGGGAGAGCAGGGAGAGCCCACGGGTGGGTCGGGGAGCGCAGGGGCCAGGCAGGGGAGGAGAGGATGGGATGTACCCCACGGGAGGCAGGGAGCGTGCTTACCTCGTGACCCCCACGTGCCGGGAGAGGCTCTCCCAGGGGCTGCCTGCAGGGAGAGACGTGGGGAGCGGGGTCAGGCGGCGAGCCCCAAGCAGCCCTACTTCTTGCCGCCAGGAGGCCCTGGGAGCCCCGCGGTCACAGAACGTGGCTGGGCTGGGGCTGCTCGCAGAAGCCTGCCTTCACCAGGAGGGGAACTAAGGCCCAGCCACGGGGATCCAGGGGGATCCAGGGGGATCAAAGGCCTGCCTGGCACGACGGGGACTCTCAGCCGGGAGCCGAGGCCGGGCGCACAAAACCCCGAGCAGAGGCCGAAGTCGTGGGGGCGGGAACGGGGAGGGCCGTGTGGGAGACACCGGGGCCAGGGCACCCTCGAGGCGCCTGGCTTCTCTCCGTGGCCCGGCTTCTAAACTGCAGGACAGGAACCGTCCCCTCGGAACGACCGCGGGAGCCCGGGCGGGGGGCAGGGGGCTGGGCGTCTAGGGCTCCCACATCAGGAGTCTGCGCGGCCGAGGTCGAGCCTGCTGGAGCTGGGAGGGGGGCGCCAGCCACAGACACCGTCCGCAGGGTGCAGGCCACGGGGCGGAGGGCCGGTCAGGGCCCGGAGGGCCACCGGTGCCCCGGCCAGTCCCTCCGCTCCAGAGACAGATGCTGCTGGATTCTGAGCATGGTGCCGCACCCGGCACGGCCCCCGGGACCAGCTGGCACAGGCGCTAACCTGGGCCACGTGGGGCGAACGTGAACAGTAGACGGGCATTCGGGGCCCGTATGAGGCACAGCCTGGGGTGGGGCGGGGGGGCAGGGCTGCAGGGCCCCCTCCGTCTCCCCGGGATCCAGGCTAGCTCAGGAAGACCACTAGCTCTCCCGGACCCATGGACACTCACAGCTGGGCCCCAGAAGCTGGTCCAGGCGGGGCACGGTGTGCAGGCATATCTGGAAGGCCAGGTGGGCTGCCAGGAAGAGGAGGCTGAAAACCAGCAGGGCCCGGAGGAGGCGACCAGTGTGGCCTGTGGACAGAGCAGGCAGGGGTGAGGCTGGGAAGGGGCACTCATTTCATCATCCCGGGGGCCCCAAATTCCCCCAGAGCCCCACCTGTGGGGGGGAAACCCAGCGAGTCTAAGAGCACCGGGGACCCCAAGTGCAGGCAGGGGCGGTCCCAGCCAAGGGCCCCGTGTGCCTTGGCCACTGG
>JAPYYM010000188.1:312-24226 GCA_028534135.1 Potos flavus
GAAAAGCATTCCATGCTCATGGATCGGAAGAATAAGCATTGTGAAAATGTCTATACTGCCCAGAGCAATCTCTACTTTCAATGCCATCCCGATCAAAATTCCACCAGCATTTTTCAAAGGGCTGGAACAAACAATCCTAGACTTTGTATGGAACCAGAAAAGACCCCGAATTGCTAAGGAAATGTTGAAAAAGGAAAACAAAGCTGGGGGCATCACATTGCCTGATTTCAAGCTTTACTACAAAGCTGTGGTATGCTTAAGCTTAAATCTAGCATGCTCCTATTTTTTTCTTTTTTTTCATCTATTTTTATTTTTATTTTATTTTATTTTATTTTATTTTTTTATTTTATTTTTATTTTTTTATTTTTATTTATTTTTATTTTTATTTTGTTTTTGATTCACTTTCCCCTATTTTTCTGCCTTCTTTTGGATTTAGTATTTTTATGATTCCGTCTTTTTTGTTGGCTTATCAGCTATAATGCCTTATTTTGTTAAACAGTTGCTTTAGGGATTATAGTATAAATCTTCACTGCACCACAGTCTACTATTAAGTGGTATTGTAAAAATTCATGTGTAGTAATCAATAGTATATTTCCATTTCTCCCACTGGGCTTTGTGCTATTTTTGTGATGCATTTTACTTTTACATATGTTATTAACCCCAAAATGCATGGTTATTATTTTTGTTTTAAAGAGATTTTAAAAACAGGAAAAGAATATCATATATTTACCCATGTAGCTTCTACTTCCAGTGTTCTTAATCTTCATGTAGAGAGTTATGCTGTTTTCTAGTATGCTTCCCTTCTACCTGAAAGGCTTATTTGAACATTTCTTGTGTAGTATCTGCTGGTAATGAATACTTTTTGGCTTTATGTATCTGAAAAAGTTTTTATTTCACCTTAATTTTTATAAGATATTTTTGCTAGATATATAATTATTTAAAGATATGTCTTCTTTTAGAACAAACAATCCTAAAATTTATATGGAATGACAGAAGACCCTGAATAGCCAAGGCAATCTTGAAAAAGGAAAGTAAAGCTGGGGCGTCACAATTCTGGACTTCAAGTTATATCACAAAGCTATAATGATCAAGATAGTACGGTACTGGCACAAAAACAGACAGATCAATGGAAGAGAATAGAAAACCCAGAAATAAACCCACAACTATATGGTCAAATAGTCTGACAAATGAGGAGAGAATATCCAATGGAAAAAAAATAGTTTCTTCAGCAAATAATGTTGGAAAAACTGGAAAGCAACATGTTAAAGAATGAACCTAGACCACTTTTTTACAACGTACAGAAAAATAAATTGAAAATGGATAAAAGACCTAAATGTGAGATAGGAAACCATCAAAATCCTAGAGAGGAACACAGGCAGTAACCTCTTCAATGTCAGCCATAACAACTTCTTGCTAGATATGTCTGCTGAGACAAAGGAAACAAAAGCAAAAATGAACTATTGGGACTACATCAAGATAAAAAGCTTTTGCATAAGGAAGGAAATAATAAAAGAAACTAAAAGGCAACCTATGGAATGGGAGACTATATTTGCAAATGACATACCTGATGAAGGGTTGGTATCCAAAATCTATAAAGAACTTATCAAACTCAACACCCAAAAAACAAATAATCCAGTTGGAAAATAGGCAGAAGACATGAGTAGATATTTTTTTGCAAAGAAGACATACATATGGCTAGCAGGCACATGAAAAGATGCTCAACATCACTGATCATAAGGGAAATAAAATCAAAACTACAATGATATATTATACCAGTCAGAATGGCTGAAATTAGCAACACAGGAAACAACAGGTGTTGGCGAGAATGCAGAGAAAGGAGAGCTCTCTTATACCGTTGGTGGGAATGCAAACTGGTGCAGCCACTCTGGGAAACAGTATGGAGGTTCCTTAAAAAGTTTAAAATAGAACTACCCTATGATCCAGAAATGGCAATACTAGGTATTTACCAAAGAATACAAAAGCACTGATTTGAAGGGATACACAAACCACAAAGTTCATAGCAACATTATCTACAATAGCCAAATTATGGAAAGAGCCCAAATGTCCATCAACTGAGAAATGGATAAAGAAGATGCAATATATACATACATTGGAACATTGCTCAACCGTAAAAAAAGAATGACATCTTGCCACTTGCAATGACATAGACCGAGCTAGAGAATATTATGCTAAGTAAAGTAAATCAGTCAGAAAAAGACAAGTACCATATGATTTGACCCATACGTGGAATCTAAGAAACAAAGCAGATGAATGTATGGGGATAAAAGAAAAAGGCAAACCAGAAAATAGACCAATGACCATAGAGAACAAACTGAGTGTTGCTGGATGGGAGATAATTGAGGATGGGTTAAATAGGTGATGAGGATTAAGGAGGGCACTTGTGATGAGTACGGGGTATTGTAAGTTATGAATCACTATATTGTACACCTAAAATTAATATTACATTGTATATTAACTAATTGGAATTTAAATAAAAACTTGAGAAAGAAAAAAACATTAAAGATATGTCTTCTTGATTGCATTACTCTCAATGAGCAATCTGCTGCTAACCCTAGTATTTCTTCTCTGAACATCGGGTGCCCCCCACCCAGTTGCTTTTAAGGTTTTTTATTGTTGTTGTTTTCATTGTTGGTTATGAGCAATCAAATTATGATGTGCCTTCATGCAGTTTAGTTTTCATGTTCTTGTGGTTTATTGATCTTGGACATGTGGGTTGAAAGATTTTATCAAATTTGGAGAATTTTCAGCTGTTCTCCCTTCGAATATTTCTATCCTCTTTCTTTCCCATCACACATCATGTACCTTTTCTCTTTGAGTGACTCCAATTCCACGTATCCTAGGTTACCTAAGTTGTGAGAAAACAGTTTTCATACTCTGTGCCCTGTGTGTGTTTGAAGTGTCCCTCAGTTCACTGTCACCTTTCATGATCTTAAATTTTGTTTGCTTAAATTTGCAGTTTCTAATACTATTCCTTCATGTTCAACAATCTATTTTTCTTCCATATTTAATGCTATTAATTTCATCCAATCTATTTTTCACTTTAAACATTATAGTTTTAAATTCTAGAAATTTAATTTAGGTATTTGTAATATCTTTCATAGCTCTATTTAATCTCTTTACCATATGAAATATAATTATGGTAACTGTTTGGTAATCTCGTCTGTGAATTCTAATATCCATATCGATTCTAGGTCAGTTTTGCTTTGTCGGGTAAAAACCCAACAAAGGATTTGTATTTATTTGATTGTTTATGCCCTGGATAATTTTTGATTGGATACCAGATAGTATAGATTTTTAAACTTGGGCGTACTGAGTATTTATCTTATTCGTATAAGTATTCCCGACATTGTTGTTGTTGTTGTTGTTGTTCTTGGTGCTGGTGTGTGTGTAAGTTAAGTAAGAAACAGTTTGGGCCCTTCTGCTTTGTTTTGAAGAGTTGTTAGAACTGGAGCAGTGCTCCGTCTGGGGCTAAGACGCCACCTTTCTGAGTGCTCTACTCATTGACCTCCGAATTATGACTTCTAATTTGGCCAGTGGGGACAGACATTATTCTCTAGGTGATTGCTAGCCCTGTGTCCTATCATTTTTGTGGGTGGTTCTCTCACTGTTCTTGATTGGTTTCCTCACATGAAAATGTAGATTAGCATCCTGCTGAATAATCAAGCCGAACCCTCTACGGGTATCTATGTTTCTCTTCCTGTACAGCTTTCTCCTCTGTGGCACACTGCCCCATGAACTCCAGCTGCCTTCATCCCCTTGGACTTGCAGAAATATCTCTTCATCTCAGGGAGAGCTCCCTACTCCACCCTACTCCTCCTTTCTCCCCAACGCCTGGAAACTCTCTCAAGGCACTAAATTAGAGCAATTGTAGAGCTCATCTCTTTTGTTTTTCATTTGCCATGAAACCCTGTCCTCTTCTGCTTGTGTCTTGTGACTTGAACATGTTCACTTCTTATATTCAGTCCATTTGTTGCTGTTGTTTTTGATGTAAAGATAAAACTGGCTCCTGTTACTCTTCTTGGCTGGAGGTAGAAGTCCTAGATCATCACTTCTATGTTATAATTCACATATGTTTATGTGCCAGTAGCACACTTCAGCTAAACTCCCACTGAAGCTTTTGTCCTATATCCAAGTAACAGCAGGAATTATCATTCACTTAGAATCTACTGTGTGATAGGCACTGATGTATTATTTCTAATTCTTATGGATGACTCTGTGATGTAAATGTTGTTATCCTCATTTTACTGATGAGAAAACAGATCCTAACAAGGTTAACAATGTGTCTTTAGTAGGAATTAAGGGTGGTTTAACTCAATCAGTATAAATTTGAAACCAGGTCTCTTCTCCTACCCTAGGTTACCTAAGTTGCGAGAAAACAGTTTTCTGGATACTCTGTGCCCTGTGACATAGTGCATCAACTTTAAATCAAATTGCCATACTCTTCAAGTGGATGCCAAGACAGAGTCCAGGGTCATCAAGAAAGACATGCCTAGGTATACCCTTGATATGGTGCAGACTGGAGCAATCCTATCCGCATGGGCCTGAGACAACAGGAGCCAGACACAGGCATAGGTGCTTCTCTACAGGGCACAGAGATGCTCAGTAAGGTCTTTGATGAAGATACTAGCCTCCGTGACTCCCTGATGGGCCTGACTCTGTCAGACGAAAATCAGCTGCCCTAAATGGCCAGTACATGCCATACTCCATGAGCTGAGCTGGCAAGGACCAATTAGTTTCTGCCACAGAATCAGACATGTGAACCTAACAGGGCTCCGGGATGACTATATTCAGGGAAAGTCCCTTTCCCTCATCTTGCTTTTTCTGTGAATTTATTGTCTGAAAGGACACGGACAGATTCTCCAGACAACTTCTGATGACAGCAGATGGTACCATCTGAATAGACAAGCCAAGGAGTGGAGAAGGCTCACCATCTATGTCAGAATTTCCTGTCTGAATGTAATGGGATAAGAGTGCCTGTCTTGCTTACTTTGTTCAATGGTCATGAAGTTTAATGGGGTGTTTACCTACTCTTCCATTTATTCTATAAATATTTAGTGAGTCCTGTATCTTTTTTAAGCCCTGTGAACACAGAGGAAAGAACAAAGCTGTGTCTCTGATCTGTGGAAGCTCACAAATGAGTGAGGTAGGGAATCAAGACATCTATTATATTTTGCAGTGTGGTCTGGCCTACATTGTGTGTGTGTGTGTGATGGGTTGCCAGTAGCATATAATGAACAAAGGGAGACCCAGGAAGACCATGGTCATCCAAGGGTAACTGTGGGAGGGGGTCTGCCACCAGGAGGTGACTGTTGAGCTGACTATTAAAGGAGTTGGAATTAGCATGATGAGGAGGCAGAAGTATTAGGGCATGAAAAGCCCAGAGATCCCTGAAAGATGTGGCATATGCATGTGTAGGAGCCCCTTTTCCTTCCCTCCCTTCCTTCTATCTTCACCATCATCTTAGCAGCAGTAGCATCTTCATCTTCCTCTCTTGATATAGGACAAAGCTGCAGAGTCCTCAACTGAGAGTAATATAGTTAATTCAAAAATGGAACCCACAAACTGTCATAGCTATTGTACCACCAGAGCTTGCTTACCAGCTGCTCCTGTGGCATTCCAGCCACTATTGATTTTGTTATTTGCCTTTCATTGTAGGATTTTGTTCTTTTGGCTCACAGAATATGGATATTTATAGTCAGAAGGGTCTGAGAAATCATCCCCTTCTTCTTTGCAGGAAGTTATCCTATAACATCCTTGCCAGACTGTCGCACTGTTCCAGCTTGGGTTCCTCCCCCAGAAAAGATGGAACACACTATTTCATTGAACCACCTCCTGGTGGGAAAATTTGCCTCATGGAGCTACAATTCATTTGTCCTAATTCTGTCTTTGGGGATCACAAGGATATTTTGTTTTTGTTTTTGTTTTTCTATATGACAATCTGGGAGACATCAACAGAATTTTGTTCAACAGCAATTTGACAAATGTCAATGACTCGCCAGGTGCTCTACTGGATGCAACAGGTATCCCCATAGAAGGCAGTGGGTAGTGAGTGGAAAGCTGATCTTAATTATTTAGGGATTGCTAAATTTTCTGTTCAGCCACTAGACAGACACTCTGGCATTCCTGTCACGCACCTCACAGCCTCACTAACTTCAGACACAGCTGCAGTAGATGGTTCCCTGGGCGTTCAAACTCACCTCCTGAATTATACCTCCTTCACTTTTGTATCCAGAGTCTTCTCAAGATTTAGGGGCTCTCTGGATTGGTGAGAAGTCAGTCCAGAGGAGGCAGCTACTATCACTGAGGTTTATATTCACTCAGTGGGAGCCAGGACAGTGATTAGAGCTTTTTGTCCAGGCTTCCAAAGGGGTAGATTCCAGGAGGCATTTCTGTATGCATCTCAGAGCTTCCAGTAAAATTATTCCTGCACCCCATAGCAGCCACCTCACTAACACCCTCATATCTCCCCTTTCCTCCTGCATCTCACTCTCCCTTCCTGAGGTCATATTCCAAATAAACCATGTCTAACCAAGTCTTTGTCTCAAGCTCTGCTTCCAGGGAACCTATGGAAGGAAGGGAGGCAGGGGCTATATAACCACAGCATTTCCACACTCTGCCCCATCAAGCCCCCATCTCCATATGCACCTGCCTTCGGGCCAGCTCAGGTCAGCCCTCATCATGAGTGTCTTCTGAACTCCGAAGTACACAATGTTCTCTCGTCCCCTCAGAATCCAGAAGCGCTTATTGTCAACAACCTTACTGAAAGTATCTCGTATAGGGTCTCATCACTATAGTTGTCACATCTTTCAGCCTTATTCTTGTGTTAGTTATGACTTTTTTTACTTTGAATTTTATTTTATTTTTTCAGTGTTCCAAGATTCATTGTTCATGCACCACACCCAGTGCTCCATGCAATACGTGCCCTCTTCAATACCCACCGCCAGGCTCACCCAAGCCCCCACCCCTCTCCCCTCCAAAACCCTCAATTTGTTTCTCAGAGTCCGTAGTCTCTCATGGTTTGTCTCTCCCTCTGATTTCCCCCAATTCACCCTTCCTTTCCTTCTCCCAATGTCCTCCATGTTTTTCCTTATGCTCCGAGATACGTAAGTGAAACCATATGATAATTGACTTTCTCTGCTTGATTTGTTTCACTCGGCACAATTTCTTCCAGTCCTGTCCATGTTGATACAAAAGTTGGGTATTCATCCTTTCTGATGGAGGCGTAATATTCCATTGTATATATGGACCATATCTTTATCTCTTCGTCTGTTGAAGGGCCTCTTGGCTCTTTCCACAATTTGGCGATTGTGGCCATTGCTGCTATGAGCATTGGGGTACATGTGGCCTTCTTTTCACTGCATCTGTATCTTTGAGGTAAATATCCAGTAGTGCAATTGCAGGGTCATAGGGTGTCTCTATTTTTAATTTTTTACATCTACATTTTGCACATACTCATAAAAAATAACTTATTATCAATGTTACTATAAGGGAGTGTTTGCTTTAGTGTCTTCATCTGGAAAATAAGGTGACAAAAATTACCTGACAAGATTGTTACATGAACCACACGATCTATAGCTGCTTAATGTGCCCAGCACACTGTCTGGAAATTCTTAGCACTCCTTTCCCACTTAACCCCTTCCTCTTTTCATATTTGAGGCCTCAAATTATGTCTGTCAGCATATTGCCAAGAGTAACCCTCAGCAAAGTATGTAATTACAGCAAATTCTTCATCATTTTCAGAAGCTAAAGAAGATTTATGGAAAAGGAGGAAACAAGGATATAAAAGTGTTTGAGATTGGAAGCTTCCTATCAAAGGTCCTCATCTGAGTTTCTCAAATCCTTGACAGATATTTTCAAATTAAAATAAGAACAGTATTACCTTCATCTCTTAAGTAGTAATAAAAATAAATATTAAATATATCACAATGCCCATGAAGATGACAGTTTCTATACTTATAAATGAGGAACTGAGGCTCAGAGAAGTTAAGTCTCTCACTCAAACACAACCTCTTGACCTACCTGCCTTTAAAGCCTGTCTTTTCTCCATGCTGACTATCTCTTGGGATATCTCTAAAGTGCAGAACTGGCTTTTTCATCTTCTGTATTTATTGCACACCATGGCATCATGGAATTGATGCTGAACAGAGAGCTTCTGGCACTCTTTTTTCCATGTCGAATGTGGTAGAATTTAGTTTGGCCAATTTGGGAAACTGGTCATCTATGTTTCAGCTTTATGGTCTCCATCACTGATGGGTGCCTGTGGGCTAGGTTTTCTGCTCAACTTCATGGGCTCTACTCCATAAAAGAGGCCCTGGCAGATCCGTGTTGTCATTTGAGGTGTGGGATGAAGTGTGTTTGGTGTGACTGCAGTGGGCTGGCTTTTGATGCAGAAGTGCTGCCTGGAAGGTTATTTATAGAGCAGGAGGAGTGGAGACATGACAACCGTAAATCTAAAATAAAAATCTTTTCAGATTCACATAAGTGAAGTAGTTAATCAAAGCCGGGAGTGACAACATGTCCAGAGGTTTCCTTTATACCACATGGTGTTTATATATGAGTATGGTTTGTGGGTGGATATTTCACTTTCCTGGTAAAACAGGAGAGGATCTGATAGCACTACAGGCTACACATCCATTGTGAACTGCAGCTGTGTGATTTAAATTCTTTGTGCTCTTGGAAGAACTGGAACCAACAAGCAGGGACTGTGCCTCTCACATTGGCATGGAGATCTTTCCTCACTCATTCCTAGTTCTCCTCACTGGCTACTTCAATCCAATTCAATCCCCTCCAAGAAACGTTTTGAGCTATTATGTGGGAAGGCTACCCTGACAAATAAGAAAGGGTTTCTCTTCCCATGGAGATTAAAGGAGCAAGGGGGAGGGTCAGGGTGGCGGAGGGCAGCAAAAGGACCACTTGACCACAGCACATGAAAGCTTTCAGTAGAGAGCTGCATTTCACCTGGGCATGTCAGTTTTCACAGGGATGTGGCTTGGAGAGTATGCTCAGAAAGATGGGTGTGACTTCAAGTCAAAGACAGGGAAAGATGAAGTAGACATTTCATTCTGCATTCTGGATGAAGGTAACAGAGCAAATATTTAGAGATATAAAGTTTCAGGGGACATTTCAGCAACAGGGATGGTTTTGGTATGACTACAAGCTAGGTCCAGATGCACCAACTTCAGTAAGGATCATCAGAGATTCTGCTGTTATTGAAGGGCTCAGGCTCCCTTGCCAGACATTCTGATCCAGACCAGGAGTCAGTCATGAATCTGTATTTCTAATAAAATCCCCAGTGGGCACTGCACAGTGTAAGGAACTGCACTTTAGAAATGGTGAGTATAAGTGTGTCTGAAAAGTGAAGTAGATGAAGAGGAATGGAGAATGGGGCCAGGACTGTGAACCTTAGTGATATTAGGTGGTGTTTTAACTCTGTTATCTGTGTAATTGGAAAATCACTGATGTTTTTGAGAACTAGATAGAAGTCCATTGCATTAGCTTAGACAGAAAGTAAGAATCCTAAACTGAGTGGGGAAAAGGAAGGAAAGAATACTGGGAAGAAAACAAAAATTGAAATAAAAATATTTTAGTTCTGGACGCCCAGGATCTCAGGTCAAGTCTTCCAGTAATCATGTAGCTTTGAGCTGGCATGCAGCTTCTGATTCCCATGAACCTCAGCAGGTAAGTGAGAATTGTACAGATAGATATATACCTTTTCCTATAATCCCCTCTATAATGTGGAGGCTTTCAAATGTATGGCTCTTGGCTGAAGACAGAGTCAGATATTTCTTCAGCCTGTACCCTAGAAACTGAGTGTGGGCATGTGACCCATCTTGGCCCTGCCAGTGCCCCACTTGGGTTTGCAGGAATGGTGCAAGTTTGAAGAAGTTTGAAGGAATGATGCAAGTCTGAAAGAGCTGAGACAGTCCTCGTGGCAATAGTGATGTGAAGAATCCATCAGAGACTGTGACTTGGACAGCATAGTATCACTGGCAGCTTGCGAAAATCACTAGCATTGGCATCCAATGTCCAGGGGGGGAAATCTATTCTGAGTTGTGATCTAATTTGGTTCACTGATTTCCAGCCCATCTAATTTTCTGCTTCTCTTGCAAGTTTGGCTCTCCATCTTTCCCAGTGATTTTGTGAGGGGCTATCCAACAGCCTTTCTTTTCTTCATAATTCTGTACAGAAATTTATTGTTCCTTGATGCAACTAAGAATTCCGACTAATGCAGAATATGAATGAAACAAATGTATTATTCATGAAGTTATTTTATAAACTCTGGGCTATTTTCTGTGGGCTAAAGAGATTTTAAGCTTCTGAATCTGGACATTCAGAATAACAGTGATTTACTTATTCTAAAAAAGGAATTTTGGAAGAATCTCTGGCAAGTTTGACAAAATTGGTTTCAGATATGTTGGGAGTTTGAAGTACCACTGGGGGAACCACTCAGGCAGATGAAAAAATTGGTGTATTAATCAGGATTGATTAAATTTGTTGTAATAACAAGTAAACCTCAATGTCATGGTGCAACAAAATTTTATTTCTTGCACATGGCAACAAGAGAAAATAAAACTTTGAAAATAGGGTGCCTGGGTGGTTCAGTCAGTTAAGCATCTGCCTTTGGCTCAGGTCCTGATCCCAGAGTCCTGGGATCGAGCCCCACATTGGGCTCCCTGCTCAGTGGAAAACCTGCTTCCCCCTCTCCCTCTGCCACTGTCCCTGCTCCTGCTCTCTCCCTCTCTCAAATAAATAAATACTTAAAATTTTTTTTGAAAATACTGGGCTGTGTACCCTCAAGGTGAAGAATAACTCTCCACTCCTTTATGTAGGCTGCACATACTGACCTTCTCCCAAAGGGTACAGCATGGAAATGAAGGGAAAGAGGATCTTTACAGTGGAAACCTGACAGACACCACCTCAACCAGATGATCAAGATCAACATCGACAGTGATGAACCATGCTGATAACAAGTACTCTTGATATGGAGTGATGAGAATATCACTCTACCCACCTCTCCAGACACACTAACCCAGTGCAATCATGAAAAAATCATAGACAAATCTTAATTGAGGGACTTTCTACAAAACATGAGACTGGTACTTCTCAAGCTCTCCAGGTTATTGAAAAATAAAGGAAAGTCTGAAAAACTCAGAACCAAAAGGAACCTGAGGAAACATGACTAAATCTAATGTTTTTTTCTAAAGATTTTATTTATTTATTTGACAGAGAGAGAGAGATCACAAGTAGGCAGAGAGGCAGGCAGAGACACAGGAGGAAGCAGGCTCCCTGCTGAGCAGAGAGCCTGATGCGGGGCTCAATCCCAGGACCCTGAGATCATGACCTGAGCTGAAGGCAGAGGCTTAACCCACTGAGCCACCCAGGTGCCCCAAAATCTATGTTTTATTCTGAATGAATTCCTGAAGCATAATAAGGACATTAGGTAAAAACTTAGAAAATCTGAATAAACTATAGACTTCAGTTAATAATGTGTCAATATTGATTTATGAACTGTGACAAAGGTACCTTATTAATGAAAGATGTTAATAATAGAGGAAAATAGGTATGAAGTATATGGGAACTCTCTGTACTAGCTTCAGAAATTTTTATAAATCTAAAACTATTTAATTTTTAAAGTTCACATTTTAAAACTTGGGTTTTAAATACTTTGGCCCAATAATGAATGATGTCACTTTTGCTTGCATTCTCTTAGCCAGAATTAGTCATATGATCCCATCTAACCACTAGGGGGCTGGGAGGGACTCTCTGTGGAGGGAGAAGAGACTGGGGAGGAGTGAGCATTGTAAATGGGTGAGGAAGAGTTCAATGTAGAAGAGCTACCTACAGAAAGGCAATGGTATATGGGTGTTCTTTCCAAGGTGAAAATGTAGAGGTAGAGAAATGAGGACTGAGGAGTGATCCTTGGGGAATGATTGCTGAAGCTCAACCAGTGGAGGAATATGCTGAAAAGTGGATCAAGAAGGTAAAGAGGAAATGAGGACCCTGCTCCATGGAATAAAAGTAAGCAGGCTAAGGACAAAGGGGAGGACATACACATATTAACAAACAGAAAGCCACAGTCTCCTTTAGAAAGCCTATTTCAGTTGGTTGGAGAGTATGTGGGAGGAAAGGGGGGAGAGTGTGTAAGTGTAGATTATTATTTCGATAAATATTAATAAGGAGAAAGAAAGTAGCCAAAAGTGAAAAAACATCAAAATAAGAGTATCTTTGCCTGAAATTTTTAAGAAAAGGAATCTTGGTGAAAATAAAACAAAAACAAACACTCAAAACCTTGACTTTTTTCTATTTAGAATGACATGAGCTGAGATGCCCTTTGACAGACGAATTGATAAAGAAGATGTGGTCCACATACACAATGGAATATTACCCAGCTATCAGAAAGGATGAATACCCAACTTTTGCATCAACATGGATGGGACTGAAGGAGATTATGCTAAGTGAAATATGTCAAGCAGGGAAAGTCAATTATCATACGATTTCACTTATTTGTGGAACATAAGGAATAGCATGGAGGACATTAGGAGAAGGAAGGGAAAAATGGGAGGGGGCAGAAATTGGAGTGGGAGATGAACCATGAAAGACTATGGACTCTGGGAAACAAACTGAGGGTTTTAGAAGGGAGGGGGTAGGGTGATGGGTGAGCCTGGTGATGGGTATTAAGGAGGGCACAGAGTGCATGGAGCACTGGGTATTATATGCAAACAATGAATCATGGAACACTACATCAAAAATTACTAATGATTGTATGGTGACTAACATAACATAATAAAAAAAAAAATAGAATGACATTCGCATTCTCGACCTTTCTTCTACTAACTTCCCTCTAAATGATATTTCAAGAGCAAGAATGATATAGAAACAACACTGAAAATCAGTCCTTTCTTCGGGTGCCTGGGTGGCTCAGTCAGTTAAGCATCAGCCTGCAGCTCAGGTCATGGTCCCAGGGTCCTAGGTTCTAGCCCAGCATCTAGATCCCTGCTTAGCAGGTAGTCTGTTTCTCCTTCTGCCCCTCCCTTTTCCCTCTTCCCCTGCTTGTGCTTTCTCATGTGTGTTCTCTTTCTCTCTCAAATAAATAAATAAATCTTGAAAAAAAAAAAAAAGAAATCAGTCCTTTCTTTAGCCTCATTCCCAGTGAGAATCCATTAGGGAGTCTGGATGTGACCTTTAGCTCCTGGAAGATAATAGGCAAAGTTGGGACTCTGGGGCACTGCATCCTGGGAGGTATAGTCTCTATATCTGAGGGCCATGGATGTGGCAGTAAGTGGTGCAAAGATTTTACATTTTCCATGAGTTTAGGGAAGTAAGCCATAGAATTAAGGAAAGATTGCATTTATATCCAGAAGAAAGACACCATATGTCTTCTAGAAGCTGGAAATCATACTAATAGGCACGTGCATAAATTTTCCTCCATCCCCAGATCTGAGAAAGTGGGTACTAATGACACTTGAATGGAGAGCAGGTAATTCCTGAGTTTAAAACTACAATATTTGAAGTGAAAAATAGATTGGATGAGATTAATAGCATTAAATATGGCACACACACAAACACACACACAAAGATTATTGAAAATGAAGGGTTAATACTAGAAGTTGCAAAATGAAACAGAAACAAAATTCAAAAATTAAAAAAAAAAGATGCCATTGATCTGAGGAAAAATTTCAAGTAGCCTAGTAAGCAGCATTGGAGTCAAAAAGAGAGAGAAGCTGTGTGATGTGTGATGGGAGAAAGGGAAGAAGAAAAGTATTAGAATGGAGAATGGCCGAATAATTTCCAAATTTGATGAAATCTATCAACTCACAGATCCAAAAAGATCAATAAACCAAAAGAACATGAAAAATAAACTTCATAAAGGCACATTATGTTAAATGAATCACTGTGAGAAATAGAAAGTTTAGACACTATCATTTGGTAACCTCAACAGAAAGCAAGCAAATAGCTCGCCAGAAGGTAAGTGGCCAGGAGAAGCTGAATAGGAAAGAAAAGAGATAGTTGGAAGAATTCAAGGAAATTAAACACAGAATAGTAGAATTAAAAGATTCACAGGAGGCAGAAGAGTGCATAATTGATATTGTGAAAAAGTAAAAAAAAAAAAAAAAAGTCAAGAACGAAGTTAAAAGTTCCAGAAGTAGAGGAAGAGCCAAACAGATTAAAGATGATGGAGAAGATGCCAGAAGTTGAGAACTGAAAAGGGAGGCTCAACATAAGTAATATGGAGTTCATAGAAATAAATAACAGAAGGGATAAATAGGGACATGACTTATTAAAATGTCTTTCCTAACTTAAAAAAAAATCTGATTAAATGGTCTGTATTCACCTTGTTCCTGGAAGAAGTCATCCATTCATCCACGGAGATATTGAGTGAGTGTTGCCGTGCCCAGCACACTCTATACACTCTCTGGTCATGTGTCCTACTCCAATGGACCTCAGTGGAAATGGGGAGAGACAAGCAACAAGCAAACAAAAGAACAAGATAATTACAGTTAATAGTAACTTAGGGTAATAGTATAATATTTACCATTCAGTGCAGTATCAGCATAACGAATCAGAGTGAAGGTCATGATCATTTTGAACAGATGTTGCAAAAAAAAAAAAAAGTCAGTTCACTGGTTCCAGTATATAGAGGCTGATAGCTGATTATAAGTGCTGGTTATCAGTGATGGGGGGAAATAAGGCAATTAGGAGGCATAGCAATGAGGGTGAAGAAGATGCTAGGCAGAGTTCTCCAAAAAGGTGGCCTTAGAGTTTGGACTAGATGTGGCAAGCATCTCGGAGTTGAGATTTCTGGGTGGAGGGAACAGGTAGAACTAGACCCTATGGTGGCAAAAAGCCAGCAGAACAACCCAGTGATTATGTTGACATAAGTCAGAGGGAGTGAGGTGGCAGGGACGGCATGAAAGGAGGTCAGAAAGGCTATCAGAAGCCAAAGTGCATGGCATCCTACCAGACGTAGAGAGGAATATGTATTCTATTCTAAATGCCATGGGAGATAATCACAAGTTTCTAAACAGACAGGTAACAATACAATTTATATTTTAATGAGACTCACTTGTCTAATATTTAAGAATGAGTTGTAGGGGAGCCAGAGTAAAGAAATCAAAGGAGATGCATTTTTGAATTGCAATTATGAGGGTAAAAATTTTTATGAGTATCCAGAGTTGAAAAAGTCACAATTACACTCAAATTCAATTGGCCTTAGGCCTCTTCTCTGAAACATAAAATGCAGGAGAAAATAGAGAAACTCAGAGTAGTTTTGGGGCCACTGAACAACTTTATAGGAGCTGGCATTGCAGTGTCCTCTTCCTCCCCCTTCAGCTGCAATACCAGGCTTCCAGGCCACTTGCTTGGTACTGACTGTGGTGGAAACTTGTATGGTTTGTTCCCTGTTTGTATCTGGCTCATCTTCCCAAACAGACTGGAGATGGACACTGTGTCCCCATCATGTTCTCCCACTCAGAGCTCCTAATAAAGCACTCTGCAATTATTGGGATAATTAGGCTTTTTATGAGGGTTCTATTTTCTAACCGATTGAGATAATGAGGGATCACAGGATCTGGGAAGACATGCTCCAGGAAGTGGAATAAAGGTTGAATTTTGCAATTGAAACAATAATAATAATAGTAGTAATAAAAGCAACAATGGATATCATGAAGTCAGGCCCTGCTCTGTCTCTTAATCTATGGTATCAAGAAATATGCAAAGTAGATATTGAAATTCCCACATTTACAGAAGGAGAAATAGAATTAAAACGGTGAAGTCACTTCCTCAAGAGGTGAGAATACACGTTGACCATAGTTTACCTGATTCCAAAGCCTCTTTTGCAGATGGTCTGGAGGAAAAGGAGAAGGGCTTTGGTGTGAAGAAGCATCACTGGCTGATGTGTGGCATCCAGGAGAGCAAAGGATGAAGGAGAACCTTTCAATTTGTGAGCTGTGAATTCTATGCTGGACTTAAGAGCTCAATTTGGAAAAGAAAGGTTTGAAGAGCCAGATGAGGATTTTAGTACTGGCACTGCCCAGACCAATTAGGTCAAGGCTGCAGGAGGCCATCAACGATTACTGCATGCATAAATTTACTCTAATTCACCAATATTAGAAATGCAAATTTTCTTTATTTTTCTTTCTTTTTTTCTGCCTATATACATCTCTTTTCAAAGTAAATAAATGTAACTTTTTTTCTCTGCTAAGTAACATTTGTAAATGGTTCACTTCCCTCAACATTGCCCAGGTGGCTTCTGTTCCCTGTAAATTTCTGCTTTCCTCAATGAGGAGACCAGCCCCTGAACAATCAGATAATTGCTCCAGGCAAGCATGCTGCCCAGATCTTCAGAGGGAAGAATGATACAGATAAACTGTCAGTGGCATTCTATGCAAAGCTATTACCCTGAACTTGAAATAACACAAAAATATATGGGAGAGGATCCTCAATGGACCTCTGGGGGAGGAAAAAGAAAAATCCTTCATTTTCGTTTAAATCCTGCTCTGGGATTGTCTCTACTATAACCTGCCCTTGCAGAAGCAGCCCTTGGTTCACACCCAAAGGAGATCTCCCCTGGCCAGCTCCATTCCACAGGGTCATGTGAAGGTCTTGTTGAGGAGAATGATTACATTTGTGTGTATTGTCCATGTCACATACCAAGTCCAGCAGAGCCGTTTCCGTGGGGTCAGCCATGAAACATGTTGGCACCCAGAAGCACACAGGCTTGAAGCAAATTTTGATGCAGAAATCGGGGGAAACGACCAAAGTCCTTGCTTGGGAAAAGCCAATGATTCCTGGCAGTTATATCTCAGGAAGTAGACTCCTTATCCAAAGAGAGAAATTCCAAAACAATGGGATATCAAGGAAGGAGTTTTCTGGATGTAATCTGAATTAAGATCTTACAGAATATCATATGTTCAATAAGTGGAAGCTTTTCCTCTTCTTTGGAGATTTTGGCTGGCAGCAGTGACACATTTTCAGATGTTAAAGAAGTCATTAACCAAGGAAGTCAGTAGGATGCAAATAATTGCCACCTTGCATGTATAAATTGTGCCGCCTAGTTTTGTGCTGCTCATAATTTGTAAAATTTTACCCAGTAGCCTGGATAATGCAAGACAAAGAGATTCATAACAAATGAAACAAATGAAACAAAGGAAGAGCATCAGGGTTCAGAATACTCTGAGGATGTGCTAGTTGTCAAAAAATGCAGTAATGTTGTTACATAAATTAATAAAAATACAAAACAAAACAAAACTTAGTATGACCAAATAGTAATATTAGTATTAATAAAAATAAATATTTCCAAATATTTACTCACATCCATGAAGAATCAAGACAGGAAAATATGAGTCAAATGAAAGCGGGAGTATCTGGGGAGTAGGATTCCTGTATTTAATTTTTTTCCTATATTTTTCAATATTTTCTAATTTTTACAAATACTGGAGCCCCTTTTAATAATCACAATAAGAAAATAAAGAATATGAAGGATATATCAAGATCCTCCAGTGTATACCTAATAGGAATATCAGAAATGGGGACAATGAAGAAAGGTAGACCAACAATATTCAAAGCTGAATAAAACATGCCTCCTTGGATGATAAATTTGTGCTTAAATCTTAAAAGATTGATAAAAATTAATAATAATCTATACAGATAAAAGTCATCACATAAAGTTGAAAGAGGAAAAGGTAACAAGCACAAGAGAAAGAGGGGGTTGGTTCAAGATGGCAGTGTAAGAAGAAACTGAACTCACCTCTCATGGACATATTTACAAATTTACAGCTACACATGGAAAAATTCATACTAAAAAGAAATGAAAACTAGCCAAACAGCTTTCTCTACAAGAAATTAAAGGGCCACATTGAGATAGATAGGAAAGCCAGAGATATAGTCTTACCAAAAAACCCACCCCATTGTGGTGTCATAAAGGAACTTCATAGGCCCTTAGCCTCTCCCATAAGAACAAAGGGTTTGTGCCCACAGGAGACATCCCAACTTTTGGGATATGCAAAAGAGAGTCATGGCCCCCCAAATGTCTGGCTTTTGAAACCAATGGAGCTTACATCCAGGAGATCCAGGGGCTGTGGAGATCTAAGAAAATCCTTTCGAGAGGCACATGCATGAACAAAAATAGTAAAATTAAATATAGGTAAAAAATTATTTAAAGACTACACAAACTAAAAAGAGATAAAATATGACATAAAAAGTAAAACATGGGGGGGAGAGTAAAAATAAGTAGTTTTTAGAATGCATTCAAATTTAAGCTGCTACTAACTTAAAACAATCTGGTATATATAAAGACTGTTATATGTGAATTTCATGGTAACCACAAAACAAAAGCCTACAGTAGACACAGAAAAGATAATGAGAAAGGACTCTAAACATAACAGTTAAAGAAGAAGTATCGAACCACAAGGGAAGAAAGCAAGAGAAAACAGCAAAAAAGAACTACAAAAACACTCAGAAAACAATGTAAAAAATGGCAATAAATTCATGCCTACCAATAATTACTTTAAATGTAAATGGGCTAAATTTTCTAATAAAAAGCAGAGTAGCTAAACAGACTAAAGAAAAAAAGAAAAACAAAACAAGACTCATCTATATGTTGCCTACAAGAAACTGACTTCAAATCTAAAAACACGACTGAAAGTGAATGGATGGAAAGAGATTTTCCTTGCAAATTAAAATAAAAAGAAAGTTGGGGTAGCTATACTCATATCAGGCAAAATAAACTTTAAAACAAAGACTATAATAAATAGAGAGACACACATAATGATAAAGGAGTCAATCTAACAAGAAGATATAATATTTGTAAATATTTACACACCAAACAAAGGAGCACCTAAACATATAAAGCAAATATTAGCAGACCTATAGACAGAAATTAACAGCAATACAATAATAGTTGGGGACTCTAAAACCCCACTTACATCAATGGATAGATCATTCAGACAGAAAATCAATTAAAAAAAAAAAACAAACCATCAGTCTTAAATGAAACTCTAGTTCAGAAGGACTTAATAGATATATTCAGAACATTTCATCCAAAAGCATCAGAATACACATACTTTTCAAGTGTACATGAAACAGTCTTCTGGATAGATTATACATTAGGCCACAGAAAAAGTCTTAATAAAATTAAGAAAATTGAAATTATATCAGGCATTTTTTCCAATGACCATGGCATGAAACTAGAAATCAATTATAAGAATAAAACTGGAAAAACCACAAATATGTGGAACTCAAACAACATGCTACCAAACAACAAGTGGGTCAATGAAGAAATCAAAGGGGAAATAAAAAAAATAGCTTAAGACAAATGAAAATAGAAATGTGAAACTCTATGGGACACAGCAAAATCAGCTATAAGAGAGAAGTTCATAGCAATACAGGCCTACCTTAGGAAAAAAAAAAAGAAAAATCTCAAATAAACAACCTAACTTTATACCTTAGAGAACTAAAAAAGAAGAACAAATGAAGCCCAAATTTAATAGAAAGAAGAAAATAAAAATCTGAGCAGAAATAAATTTAAAAATAGATTAAGTATAAAAATAGAAGAGATCAAATGAAAGAAGAACTAGTTCTTTCAAAGAATAACAAAAGTGATAAACATTTAGCTCACCAGGAAAAAAAGAGAGAAGACTCAAACAAAATCAGAAATGAAAGAGAACTTAAAACTGATACAACAAAAATACAAAAGATGATAAGAAATTATTTTGGGCCATAAAACACCAACAAACTAAACAACAAAGAAGAAATGGATAAATTCCTAAAACATATAACCTTCCATGACTGAATCAGGAATAAATAGAAAATATCAGTAGACCATTACTAGTAAGAAAATTGAATCAATAATGAAAAACCTCCCAACAAATAAAAGTCCAGGAATAAATGGCTTCATTGGCAAGTTCTATCCAACATTCAAAGAAGATTTGGTATTGATACTTCTCAGACTCTTTCAAAAAAAGAAACTCAGAGGCCAATATTTCTGAGAAGCATATATGCAAAACTTTTCAACAAAATATTAGCAAACCAAATTTAACAATACTTTAAAAGTATCCTACACCATGATCATGTGGGACTTATTCCAGGTATGCAAGGATGGTCCAACCTCTGTAAATCAATCAATATGATACACTGCATCAATAAAATAGAATTAACATTATTGGAACTCTGAAACCTAATCTGAAATTAATAGAAACCAGGGACTATTTAATGAATGAAAGGGCAACTGACAGCACAGTGGCACGTTTGGCTTCCTATCACCCCCATTCCTTAGTTCTACAGCTACTGTGGGGACGATGGCACACATTTTTAGTGTGAATCACTAGTACCAGGGATCTAATGTGGACCTTTTTAGAAAAATACTATGGTTGTGAATTTTGAATTGTCTGTTACTTTCCTGATGGAGTGGCACAGAAGCTGGCCTTTGTTTTGCTCTCTGCCCTCATGATAGAGTGAATTTCTGGATGGTGGTGTCTATTGAAAGGTTTAAATATACATACACATTATGACTCCCTGGGACATGAAATGGTGGATAGCATAAGCAGCATATGCACCCAAAAGGACATGAAAGAGGAAGCCAATAGGATGTTTACTGGGAGAATAAAGGCTCACAAGGGCCATCACATATACGAGGGAAGACAGAGTGTAATACATATGCCCAGGACAAGACACATGCTTGGAAAAGACATTAAAGGACCCCAGGCTTACACTTGGCAGATCTATGCACTCTATGTGAGTGGGAATTGATAGCTAATACAAATGTGTAGGTGGCCTGGCTTAGGATTAAAGTAGTACCCAGCTCAGATCCAAGCCCCAAAGACTGAGAGAGTATATATTTTTCCATTTTTAACTTCAGGCATTTAAGGAAACTACTGTTATGTCACTGGATGATGACTAAGATAACAGAAGATATTTTATTGATCATACAGGATATGACAAATATAAAGAATATAGTCTTTGCAAAGACAGTTGGGAAAAATCATTAAACAAATGGATAACTGTGGCAATAAAAAAATCAACTATAGCAAATTCTGGGGAAGGAGAAGAATCTAATTTCCACAGTTAGCATATTATAGTCAACAACAACAGCAACAACAAATTTATGACAAATACAAAGAATCAGAGAAGTATGGCCTATTTACAGGAAAAAAAATCAACTTTGATGAAGCCCAGAAATTGGACCTGTTAGACTAACTCAGACTAACAGCCACATAAAAATTCTGAATTTCCTCCAAAATGAATGAATGAATGAATGAATGAATAAATAAATAAATAATTTCACTAGCAGGGTTTAATTTGGGCAGGCAGAATAAAGAAACAGCAAACTTTAAGATAAGACAATTGAATTTATTAAATCTGAGAAGATAGAAAAAATCATTAAGAAAAGTGAGTAGAGGGAGGAGGGCAAGATGGCGGAGAAGTAGGAGACCCTGTTACAGCCGGTCCCCTAAAGTGAGCTGGATATCCACCAGAACACGCTGAACACCCATGAAATCAGCCTGAGAAGTAAGATTTTTTCTTCTGGATCTCTACAGGAGCAGAAGACAGCAGTGGAGAGATAAATCAGAGTGGGAACACTTGAACCTATATCGGAGGATAAACAGAAGGGGAAGGGAGCCACCAGAAGCAACTCAAGGACAGTAATACCCCAAAGGAAAGTGCTCTGTGGTTGGGGACCAGCATTAACTTAGAGTCCAGGTAAAAACACTTAAAAAGAGCTAAAGATATTAAGGAGCAACTGGTGGAAGTGAGTGGTCACGGTCATGGGCCTAAGCCCATGTTCCCAGGAAGGACACCACCCTCGCCAAAGAGAGACTGGCAGCAGTCCAGTCCATAGCTCATGAACCTACAGCTTTTTTCCTTGCACCATTTCATGAGAGGGGTGCACTCCTGCAAGCGCCTTAGAGAGCCTGGTGTGGTCCATGAGCCTGCAGTTTTTCTCTGTGTGCACCACTCCGTGGACTGGGTGCACTCCTGTAAGCTCCTAAGAGACCGGGTGGGAGCCCTAGCCAGCAGACTCTAGGACCACAAAATGTCCACCGCCTGCCACAGGATCTGGGCGCTCCCAGGCAGCGTGCCGGAGAGAACTTGGGAGGAGCAATCTCGGGCAGGAATCTGAGCATACCTGGCGCCCCTTGCACCATTTAGAGGGCGGGGCACAC
Organism: Potos flavus; assembly: GCA_028534135.1. Lineage (NCBI taxonomy): Eukaryota > Metazoa > Chordata > Mammalia > Carnivora > Procyonidae > Potos > Potos flavus. Next base: position 22,494 of record JAPYYM010000188.1, read on the forward strand.
TCCTGCAAGCGCCTTAGAGAGCGTGGTGTGGTTCAAGAGCCTGCAGCTTTTCTCTGTATGCAGCATTCCGTGGACTGGGTGCATTCCTGCAAGCTCCTAAGAGACCGGGTGGGAACCTGGCTGGCGGTCTCTAGGATCACAGGACGCCCGGTGCCTACAAGGGTCTGGGCGCTACCAGATTGCGCTGGAGACAACGCGGCCCAGTACTGTTTCCTAGGCCACTATGGCTCCCAGCTGTGGTCATGCTAGGGAGCAGAGGCTAGCGAAGACGGTGGCTGGGGAGGGGGCACCACATGTGGCAGGCTGCAGTGTGAGCAGAGATTGCAGAGGGGAGCAGACTGAGGCTTCTCTGTGATGCAGAGGTATGGGTACAGGCAGATTCCTTGCTTGGACTCAACAAAAAGGTGAAAAAGCTACAAAAGAGCAAAAACTTCTAGAGAGCAAAAGTCTGAGAAACCGGTTACCACAGAGCCCAGCCCCTAGATTGGGGGGTAGGGCAACTCAACCCAAGCAAGATTGGAACGATGCGGCAGGTCCCTCCCACAGAAGACAAGCCAAAAACAAGAGGACAATAAACACAGGGTCCCCATAAAACTATAACCCCAACATCAGGGAAAATCAATATATTAAGCTCCTGATAGTACCCTAAACCTGCATATTGCGTAGATACAAGTTTTTGTCTTTCTTTCTTTCTTTCTTTCTTTCTTTCTTTCTTTCTTTCTACTCACTCATTCTCATGTTTCTTGTTAGAAACTACTTAACATCAAAACTAGAGGCTTAAAACAACAATAAACCCAGGAAAACCCAAAAACCAACCTCACCTGCATCGAGGAGTTATAATCACCCTTCCATCTTATCCTCCTGTAAATGGTTCTGTGTATTTGTTTTTGTTCTGGTATTATATAAATCTTATTCTTGGGGTTCATTCCAACTAGGTTCTTTTATTTCCTGTCATTTACTTTTGTTGATCTTTATGTTTGTTCGTGTTTGTTTATATACCTTAAAAATTTTATTTTGGGGGCCCATTCAGGCTGGGATTTCTTCTTTTCTCTTTCTCTCTCTCTTTTTTTATCTTTATTCTTTCTTTTTGGTGGTGAATTCCAATTGCTCCAAAACCTTCCAGGGTGCACCCTGCCTAGATCATGGGTGATATATTTAGATATACATTCTCTCATCCACCTCTCATCAAAATGACTACGAGGAGGAACACCCAACAGAGGAAAAACCCAGAGAATATGCCCTCTCCCTCAGAACTATTGGACATGGACATAAACAATATGTCTGAAAGGGAATTCAGGGTAACAATTATCCAGGCAATGACCAGGATGGAGAAAAACATTAATGACAACATAGAATCTCTAAGGACAGAACTGAGAACCAGTATGGCAGAGGTCACAAACGCTATCGGTGAGATCCAACCTAATCTAAATAGTCTAACAGCTAGAGTTACGGAGACAGAGGACAGAGTTAGCAATCTAGAGGATAAGATGGTTGAGAGAAAAGGTCAGGAGGAGGGTTGGAACAAACTGCTTAGGAACCATGAGCATAGACTTAGGGAAATAAATGATGCCATGAAACGTACCAATGTCAGAATTATTGGAATCCCTGAGGGGGTAGAGAAAGACAGAAGACTAGAAGATATAGCTGAACAAATTCTGGATGAAAATTTCCCCAGTACGGGGAATGGAACAAGTGTTCGTGTCCTAGAGGCAGAAAGGACACCCACCAGGATC
>JAPYYM010001880.1:0-12937 GCA_028534135.1 Potos flavus
CCACATCTTCTTTATCCATTCATCTGTTGATGGACATCTAGGTTCTTTCCATAGTTTGGCTATTGTGGACATTGCTGCTATAAACATTCGGGTACACGTGCCCCTTCGGATCACTACATTTGTATCTTTAGGGTAAATACCCAGTAGTGCAATTGCTGGGTCGAAGGGTAACTCTATTTTCAACTTTTTGAGGAACCTCTGGGTAGTTAAATAACCTTAGGCTGAGAATAAAATAACGTTGGGATGTAATTCCTGGAGGTGAAGGGTCTGAGGAATAGCCCCATAAAATTTCCAGACACTTTGAAGACAGAACCACATGGGAGCAGTAGCACAGATTGTTAGGGTCTACGAGCCAGGGAAGAAGGGACAGACCGGAGGATAAGAACTATTTTCGTCAGAGTTTACTATAAATAAAAATATGTAAAAGTGCAGTATTTTATCAGCTGAAGTAGAGAAAATCTGTTTCTATCAATCAAGACTGTAAGACTGATAGGGTATGTCTTATAGGCATCTGCCAATTTGTTTAGTCAATAATAAAAAAAACTTCTAGAACCACTAAATCACTGACTATTTAGTCAATGAGAAATTTCTCTATGTTATTGTACTAACCTACTGTTATCAAGATATATTACAGGGAAGGGTAACATGCAGGGAGAACAAATTAAATATTTTCCAGTTTATTCGACATTCTACTTAGAGTTGTACCTGGAAGCTATCTGCTGGGATAATGTGATAGTAAGGGATAAAACCTCAAATTACTCTTGCAAAAGATGCATAAATAACTAAGTGAAATTTAGTCAAATTAACAAGTCTCTTTTGGGAAATAAGTAAAATGATTTTGAACTTTATTAAATATTTGATGCTACCATATGAATTATATTTTTAAAGTCTAATATTATCTGAAAGTTAAAGAATTTCATTGTGCTGTAGAATATGCTTCTGCTCACAAGTATATGAACATTAACATTTATAAAACATATACTTATATATATTGATATATAGCATATCAATAAGATAAGAAGGAAGATATACTATATAGCTATAAGAAAGATATACTATATATTGATATATATATATATATATTCAAGTATGTCTGTTTTGTAAATATTATATTTATAAATGCATATATCAGTGTCTATCTATCTATCTATCTATCTATCTATCTTACACAGAATCACATTCGGTGCATAGCAAGTATGAAGGCTAAGCAATAAATTGAGCAATAGGGTGATGGGGTGGCTTCAGACCAGGGTGTGGCTCCTAGATTAAAAATACAAAATTAAAGGGCACCTGGGTGGCTCAGTTGGTTAAGCAGCTGCCTTCTGCTCATGTCGTGATTCCAGGGTCCTGGGATGGAGCCCCACATCAGGCTCCCTGCTCAGCGGAGAGCCTGCTTCTCCCTCTTCCTCTGCCTGCCGCTCTGTCTACTTGTTCTCTCTCTCTGTCAAATAAATAAATAAAATCTTTTCAAAAAATACAAAATTAAATGTTATAAAAGTACTAGAAATGAGCATTCTCTATGAGATAGATACTTACTAACCAAACTCATAAGGAATTGATACGCAAACCATGATGAGTATATGTACTTTATGTTCCCTACGACTGCAGTGTATGTATCTGCTATTTAAATTATCTATTTCCTCAAATCAAAGGTAGTCAGGTATACCACAGTAGACATTAGGTGGCTGCTTTTCATGACTATGGACTCAGAGGATAGTCTTAGAGACATTTCACTTACATGTTAGCTATCTCTTTCTTTCTGTCTCTCACTTTTTTTTTTTTTAAAGATTTTATTTATTTATTTGACAGAGAGAGAGACATCACAAGTAGGCAGAGAAGCAGGCAGAGAGAGAAGGGGAAGCAGGTTCCCTGCTGAGCAGAGAGCCCGATGCGGGACTCGATCCCAGGACCCTGAGATCATGACCTGAGCCGAAGACAGAGGCTTTAACCCACTGAGCCACCCAGGCCCCTCTGTCTCCTCACTTTTATTCCATGTACAGGCTATTAACTTGGGACTTTTCTCCTTAAGTTTAGATTTAGAAATAAAGGCTGAGAACTAAGTCTGAGACTTCCTTTGTCGTAAAACAATAGATGGCAAGTATTTTCACTTTCCAAACCAAAGCAAAATGCTGGACTTGGAGCAGCACTTATAAAGGAGGTAACTAAGAGAGAGTTTTGTGAACCATAGTTGAAACCATACTTATAATTTAGTTTGAGAAGACGTGCAGTAAACACAGATTGGGATTTTAGTCTCAACTCCTTTTCTCAATTTCATATAAAATAAAAGAAACTTGGAGTTTGAGAGACACATTGACTGTGGTCATAAGAATCTAAATGAAAAGGGGCAGCTGGTGGCTCAGTTGATTGAATATCTGACTCTTGGTTTCAGATCTGATTGTGATCTCTGGGTCATGGGATCGAGCTCTATGTCAGGCTCCGTGCTCAGTGGGGAATCTGCTAGAGATTCTCTCTCGCTCACTCTCTAAAATAAATGAATAAATCTTAAAAAAAATTTTAAAAAAAGAATCTAAATGACAAGAGGCTGACTCCTATAACTTTTGATTACAGTGTAGCAGACTGCCACTGGGAAGTATCTATGGTAACAATGAGAGTGGGCCATTGGCCCTATTTACCATGATCCTATGTGTAGGCCGTATTGAAGCTGGACTTGGATCCTCTCAAGTCCTGAACGAGAGGAACATGGAAGCTTGAGAAGACCTCAGTAGAGAGAGTATAGAAAATTTCTCTGATTGGCCGTGGGTTGAGGGGAGTATTATAAATGACCAGGCAGAAAAGTCACATTTATATGCATCAAGGATGCTGCAGGGGGAAAAAAAATCCCTGTCAAAGAAGACCTTATCCACATCCCACAAAATTTCTCTGTGAAAGAATCAGCTTTCAGAAACTTGAGGCCAGCTCAGATAGTATCAGTCAAATAAGATTTTTCCTGTTTTTCTAGTTTTGACTCCTGCAGGAGGGGTCAGAAATTCAGATTAGGAAACTAAGGAAAGAAGGAAATAGAGTCTAGGAGAAGAAATAAAGATCACTATGGCCCTTTCTACATGTAGGTTTCCACCAGTCCAAATTAAAGGAGAGAAACATTAATTGTGAATGAAGTTTGGAATTGTGGTTATCACACTGGGCTAGACATTGTAAATTGTTATATGAGACTGACTGTATTGGGGACTAAAGTGATTAGATTACTTTGTTTTCTGAGATGTAAAAACTGGGGACCAAAAGCTAGCCCAAATGAAGTGAAGAGCTTGCAATATTTGTCAAAATTTGTCAAGAGAAAAATGTAAAAAGCTTCATGATTGCACCTATGTCTGGATATTTCAATACACTTTATTTCAAGCACATCTCTAACTATCAGGGGTGAAAACTCATGGATGGATATATTCAAGAAAAATCTGCATAATCACATGGTAAAGCTATAAATAGCTTTGCAATGCTTTACATAGTGTGCTTAAAGCCAAGAAATAAATTTAAAGTTGAGAATTGCCAGAAAAGGAAAAACTATAGAGTAGGAAATAAATATTTTTTCTGGGTAAACAGAATCTTTAAGGCATAGAAATACCTACTCCTGTAGTAAATGTCTATAGCAGGGAAAACTACTCAATTATTGCTTTATACCCCCTCTTCTCTTTTGTTCCTATCTATGCTACAAATTGATAACGGCACTGTAGCAGAATACATTTTCTAGATTTAGCCACATCTTTGATCTCTCATGTTCTTCCATAAAGCTGTGTGGAAAAACTACTCCCCGATCAAGAAGTAGAGGCTGTATCTCTACTTCCTTGAATCTGATTGGACCTCGTTATATCTTTAATTGATAGAATATGAAAGAGAGACAATGTCATTTTCCAGTGAATCATTTAACTGACCTCTTGGTAATGTTTCGTTGAGGATTTTTTTCTTCTATGTTCATCAGGAATATTGGCCTTTAGTTTCTTTTTTTTTTGTGGTGTGTTTGTTTTTGGTATCAGGGTAATTTTGGCCTCATAGAATGTATTTGGAAACGTTCCTTCCTCTTCTAGTTTTTCAAATAATTTGAAAGGAAAAGGTATTAATTCTTGTTTAAATGTTTAGTAGAATCTACCTGTGATTCCATGTAGAATTCACCTATGACTTCATGTGGTCCTGGACTTTTTTTTTTTTTGTAGTTTTTTGATTACTGGTTCAATTTTGTTTGTTGTGACCAGTCTGTTTAGATTTTCTATTTCTTCCTGGTTTAGTTTTAGAAGATTGTATGTTTCTAGGAATTTAGCCTGACTCAATAAGAAAAAATGAGAAAGAACCTGAGTAAATAAAGTCAGAAATGAGAAAGGATAAATAACAACTGACACTGCAGAAATACAAAGAATTATAAGAGAATACTATTAATTAGCCTCTTGGAACTCTCACTCTTATGATGCTCCCTCTAGATACCAAATCACCATTTTGTAAGAAACCAAAGCCACTGGAGGCCATGTAGACACCCTAGTGGACAAACCCAGGGGAGCCCCTATCTGACAGCGAGCAACTACCATTCATGTGTATGAGCCATCTGGTATGTCCATTCCAGTCAAATCTTCAGATAACTACAGCCCCAGCCAATATCTGAGTGTGACCGCATGAAAGACCCCAAGTAAAAAGTTCCCACCTGAATTCAATCAATGCATACGCCCATAACAATAATAATTCTTTTGTTAAGCCATTACGTTTTGGAATGTTTGTTCTGCACCAGTAGATAACTAGAATTACCTATAATTCTAAAGATGAGGTAAGATGCTCACTTCATTTTTGCTTAAGTTTATATAATTTCTTTGAAGTGTAAGGAAGTCTTATTTTATACCAATATGTCTTAGCTTGGGTTCTCAGAAATATAGTTTATATGATGTTTTATTAGAAAGTGTAAAGCCAGAGAAACAACTAGTAAAGGAAAAATGAAGTGAGGAAGGAGGGGGAAAAAGGCAAATAAATGCTGGCATATTGCTAACGTGGCTATTGTATTATAGACAAAACTACTCACTAAATCTTGCAAATGTCTCCACATAGGCCATTTGAAGCTGTTATATCTCAGAATAATCCTCTGTGGAGAACAAGGGAAAAGAATCCATTCTATGGCTCCTTCAAATCTATTGTGTCTCATTAGTCAAAATCTGCCCAAAGGCATTTAATCCCTTGTCCTTCCAGGTTGTATTACCTACGCCTCCTGAATAGCTGCTGTGGAATCCAGAGCCATAACCTTTAGCATGGCACTTTATTTGGGTCTAGAATTTGTAGGAAGAGCCAAAGGCTCTATGGGTGGGATCAGTGCATAGTTGCCACAAGGTGCCATAGTTGTTGGAGCTTCTGCTCCACTGGAGCAATTGATGCTCTGTCAGAGCCTGGCCCTCTGAGAAACCTTGAAATATCCAACAATCTTAAGAGATGAGGTCAGAACAGTGGCAGTTGAAGCACTCCATTGAGCAAATGCCTGGAGGATCAGGAGGCAGGTAAAGCCATGTGACACAGGGGTGGCATGTGAATTGGATTTGATAAAATTCACCCAATGGACCACTCAGATTCTTTCTCATAGTACTTTGATATCCAGATCTTCTCTAAGGAAGGGGGATTTGCAGGTCCAGTTATTCAAGGTGGTAAGCATTTCTAATATTTTTTAAAAGGCTAAAGAGAATTAAAAGGCTGAGCTATAATTGGTGTTTGGGCTACAATTATTTCTTACCATCTCCCTTTCCCAGCACTCATTCTAGAGTTGTTGTTGTTGTTGTTGTTGTTGTTTTGTTGTTACCTTTAGCCAGCACTTCGGATGGTCCATGTCATTTCTATTGTTGAATTATCTGGAGTATCATCTGGAGTATTTATCTAATGAGGGAGTTTCACTGACCCTTTCAAGGTTGAAAGTGTATAATGTAATTGACTTGTCACAGTGGCTAAATGACCTTTCTGAAGAATGGTGTCATATAAGGGACTCAAAATCTGTCTCAGATGTTGGCAAATTCTTTATTCAGTAGGATCGATAGCTAGATCCACATAGTGAGAGGAAAATCTATACTATTAGTTCATCAATAGCTACCATTTTTGCAAATATAGTCCTTCCTTTTATGGACTCACAATGCAGTCACTGGAGTGGCTGATGAGAGTACCCATCTGACATCCCCAGAACAGGTAATTTTATCTTTTCTGAAGTATATCTTCTCTGGTTGGTATCATATGAGTTATAGGATATGCACATTTGTGCCCTCTTCCATATAGAGATCTATATACCTCTTCCCCAGACTTTCTTATTCCCCATCTTTCAGTGCTTGTCCTTTCAGGTTTTTGACCCACTAGCCAGGTAAGTCTTATTGCCCGGTAGCCAATATATAGCTACACTGCAGGCCAACTTGTCTTCCATATAAGTCTACAATCAAGTGTACTGCTCACAGCTATGACTTCTGGAAAGATTTCCCTTCACCATTCTCCTTTTGGACTACTCTTAAGGGCAACAAACATCCATCTCCAGTTTCAGCCAACATATTACATGGACACATCTATGATTCAGGCCCAAGTCCTTTATTTTTAGGTTAGTTGGGTATAAGAAACTCTGAAAAAGCCATATGTGTGAATTGAAGAAGAGGTAACAGGGTGTACCTTAGAGCCCATTTATAAGAAAATAGTTTTTACTATATCCTGGGTTTTTCTGCTGTGTCCACTCAGTCTTATTATTTGCTGGATCTTTTAATACCAGCTGATAATAAGTTTCACTGGTCTCAAGATCATTTAGTACCCCATGGTCATTCTCTACTAGGGCCTAATAATAGCACATCAAGAGTTGATTTTTCAAATGGAGAACTATTCTCTACCGTAAGGAAGGACATGATCTTACTCCAATAACCCTAGGGGTTTACATAATGATATCCAAATTTGATAATCTGAAATGTGAATATTTTATAATTAGAATTGAATTCATTTTAATTTTCTTTATATTATTGTGATAAAAATGTTAAAACATAGTTCCATGATTTTTAACACAAGAGATTCTATTATAAATATTTCACCAAATTAAAAAAATGGAGGACATTAGGAGAAGGAAAGGAAAAGTGAATTGGGGTAAATCGGAGGGGGAGATGAAGTGTGAGAGACTGTGGACTCTGAGAAACAAACTGAGGGTTTTGGAGGAGAGGTGGGGAGGAGCCTGGTGGTTGGTACGTTTTGCATGGAGCACTGGGTATGGTGCTCTTGGAACACTGAAAAAATTAAATAAAATGAAATAAAAAACAAAAACAACAAAAAATATACCAAAAAATACTTTTTTTGCAGTAACACATATACATGCACTCAAATAATTTATTAAGTATTTCTATATTTTTTGGAATTTTGTCTGCAGGATCTTTAACTTTAGTCAACAGTAAGTGTAGTGTAGAGAAGGGAACACTGGACAGAAAGTTGAAAATATGGGTATATTTTTGTTTTCTCTACTTCCTTGTTAAATGCCCTTAGACCTTAGGCTGTATACCACCCATCGAAACCCCATTATTTTACTAAGTGCCAGTCACAATTCTAAGTTTAATTGTAATAATTTCTGAACACCAGAGGACCAAAGGGACATTTTCTTTTATCTTATTTCTGTCTAATAATTTTAGAACCTTTCTTTTTAAATTCTCAACCCTGTGACCCCCAAGCTCAAATGTTTTGGTTAGTGAATATGATGATTCACAAGATTAAAATATTTGGCTTCAACTAGTAAGATTACCTTAACTACACATGAATGCATCAAAAAGCTAATTATCTTGTGTATGAACTGAAGCCTTTCTGGACAACAGACAGGTATTGAGGATAACTAGAAAAGTGGGTATCTTTTAATTGAATCATATATGGTGAGATACTGTTCTATTACAGCTCAGTGGCATACACTGTAACTTGAGAATATTCTACATATTAGTATTTTTTCAGTGGTTAAAAATTTAATAGAAAAATATCTTTTTTTTAAAGGTTTTATTTATTTGACAGAAAGAGAGAGTATAAGCAGGGGGAGCAGCAGGGAGAGGGAGAAGCAGGCTCCCACTGAGCAGAGAGCCCAACGTGGGGTTCAAACCCAGGGTCCTGGGATCATGACCTGAGCCGAAGGTAGTCACTTAACCAACTGAGCCACCCAGGCACCCCGGAAAATATCTGTGTGTTTTTGGCTATACTTTTTATTATCTTTATCTTATCTATCTACCCATGCGTTGTTGTTCAACACTATGGAAAGTAAAAAGAGCAAAATTATTTTCATGTAATGTTTAGTTTCTTGTGAGGCTTATATTCATATTTTTACTCATATTTTCTTAAGATGAAATAAGTCAATTATTTCCCTACATTAAATTAAAAAACTAATTTTGGTTTTGATTGTTTTCTTTGTAACTGTCATTCCCTGAATTAACTTTGCTCCACAGTTTGTTGAAATATCTTGAGTTTTGTAATACTTTATATGTGGTTATTTAAACTTTTTATTACATTTTTATTTTGAAATAATTTCAAACTTACAAACATGCAAGAATAGTAATAGTACAGAAAATCCCAGTATATCCTTTATTCAGATTCATTAATTTTTAACATTCTGGCATATTTGCTTTACCACTGTGTCTTTACCTCTTTTTATTTCTAATAACATTTTTGTGTGTATTTCTTTTAAAGTCATAATACAATTATGAAGTTGAGGAAATTGAACATTGATACAATGCTCTAGTTGATAATCCATATCTCAATTCTATCAGCTGCCCAATATTGTCCTTTTATTTTCTATTTTTTTGCATTACAGGATCCTCTCCATCATCATGTGCTACATTTAGCTGTCATGTTCCTTTAGTGTTTTTGAATCTAGTATTATGCTTTAGTCTGTCTATGAAATTGACATTTATGAAGAATACAGGTCAGTTTTAAAAATAAAATGTTTCTTAGTTTGGGTTTGTCTTTTGTTTTCTCATCAAAGTCCTCCCTTACATATGAAATCCATTAGTGATTCTTGCCCAAACAATTTTTATCACGGTGGTGGCAAAATGAGTCTTTTCCAGCTCTACCACTCATAGTAAAAGAGCCATGAAATGCTCCAAAGGGCCAAATAAGGGACAATACCTACACAAAATTTATTAGTGCATACTGGAATATAATCCACTGAATAAAATAAATTATTAGCCAATATTTCTTAATCTACATAAGGATACCCGGTTATTCCCATACCACATACTGAAAGAGAAAAAAACAAAAAACAAAAAACCGCGGTATTCTTTCCCCAATTGTTAGAGGAGGTCATCAAGAGGGCATGACCGCCAGTTGACCTGGCAGCCAGGTGCTGGCAATTAGAGACTCCTGTCCTTTGAATGTAGGTTCTGCCCAACATTCCCGTAGTATGGGCAATTTCAGTGACACAATCCTGAGCAAGTAGTATGTGTTTGAGGCCATCTGAAGTACACATGACTAAACCCCATGAAGACCTCTGTATAACTTTTAAGATTCTGGTGGGCAGGTCTGGAGATCTATTTGCCTTGCGGCTGCTGAAGGCAAACCTCATAAGTAAATTCTGTTATTTATTAAACCTGGCACCAATCAGGAGGGGTTTACCTCTCCTGATAGCTGTCTCCTTGCGCTCTATATATGCGGTGGGGGGCGGGGGGTGGGGAGCAGTTTCAAATTTCACCTGGCGAAACTCCGGAAATTGCAAACCGACAATTGGCTACCTCGCCACCGGACTGAAGCAATGGGTCTTGGGAAGAAGGCGTTTGCTGGGGGAAAACCTGAGTTAGCTGTTGATCTCAGTGTGGGGAGACGGCGGCCTGTATCTTAGTTAGATGCCTGTGGACTGCCACGTGAGTACGGGGATGCCCCCAAACAACCCCTTGGTGTAAAGTATTTGTTTGAGAAACGGTATATTGTTCACTGAGGCACAGAAGAAATAAATGCCTGCTGCAGCAGGCTGGCTATTACTACAGGCAGTTCTGGGGGCCACCGATGCCTAACTAGAGGCTGAAGTCCCAGTTCCAAAGTTGGATGAACAGACGTGGTTAGAGAAGGACATGCAGTTGTCCACTATTCTGCCGGCTTCGGAGCTGGCGGATAAGATGAGGGAGCAGGATAATAAGGTGGAGATCTTAGTGTGCCATTTTGAAAGCTGTAGGGAACAAATTGCTGTGGATTACATTTCAAGTGCTGTGACAAAGCCTGATTAGGAGACTACAGGGTGGAATCTCTGGGAAAGTGAGGAGAGCAAAGGGGAGGATATGATAGCAATTGACAATGAAATGGAAGAAGCATCTCATGCTATCTGACCCCTACTACAAAAGAAACTTTTAAATAGTAATTACCCTAGGGGCGCCTGGGTGGCTGAGTCAGTTAAGCTGGTCAGCTCTTGATTTTGGCACAGGTCATGATCTCGGGGTTCTGGGGTTGGGCTCCATGTTGGACCACCCATAAATAAATAAATCTTTTCATGGGGTGCATTGGTGGTTCAGTGGGTTAAGCACTTGCCGTTGGCTCAAGTCATGATCTCAGGGTACTAGGATCAAGCCCATCGGGCTCCCTGCTTATCCAGGAGCCTGCTTCTCCATTTCCTTATGCCCCTCCCCTGCTTGTTCTCTCTATCACTCTCTCTCTCTCAAATAAATAAAACTTTAAAAAATAGTAATTACCCTAGACTTCAGGTAATAGCTGATGGCCTAGCCTGGTTATGAGCCCTAGCAACTGAGCCTTCAGACTGGGTGCATAGAAAGCCCCTGGTAGGATGACATATTGCTAAGAATGCTGGATTGCTCTTGAAATGGAGTGACTGAATTAGCACAATAATAGCATGTCCTGGGTGTTCGAAACAATGCCCAAGGCAACTGCTACAGAAGTCTGGGGCCATCCGCCAGAATTTTTAACTATTCAGAGATTGGCAAATTTATTATATTGGCCTTGTCCCTCAAAATGAGGGTTCAAAATATGCCTTGGATTGTGTGGGCACCTCACCTGGCCTAACCCTTGCCTTCCTCTGTCACTGAGCAATCAAAGCTGCCACCATTAGGGGATTAAAAAAGCAGAATGCCTTATACCAATACTCTCCTCAAATGAACAGTGATCAGGGGTCACATTGCAAAGGTCATGATGTGCAAAACCTGGAAAAGAACATGACATTGGATCAAGGTTCTATTACCACTATAACCCATAAGTAGCGGGGTTGGTAGAAAGGAAGAATACAATATTAACACAGCAGATTAAATTACTAACAAGTAAAACTACCATGGCCTGGTGAAATAATGTCCTAGGCTTTAATACATTTGAATAATCAACCAAATAGGGCCTATTGCTCCATATGCCACACTAGGACCCCTTTAAGACACTCAGTACCGTAAAGGTATAGAAGTTGCAGGAAATAGCCACTGTACCAACTCTCACAGTGGATCAATGTGCTATGCTTCTGAGAACACCAATTCCTATCATGCCTGGTAAAGCCATTATCTAACTGGAATTTGCAGTGAGATGTTCCACTGATATGGGTGAGTTACTCTGTACTCCTGGCTGAAGGGAAACTACTCGGTCTCTGCTGGGGTACTGTTGTCCTGAAAGCCAGACCTTTTGAAATGCTCTATACCTGGACTGGAACACACACCATTGAAAAGGGGGGGAAGTCATTTTAGTGGTTTTTTTAGTGGTTGCCCTAAGGATTACAGTAGGCATTTTTTTTATCATGCTATGTTAGTCACCATACATTACCTCATTAGTTTTTGATGTAGTGTTCCATGATTCATTGTTTACATATAACTCAGTGCTCTATGCAATTGACATTTTTAATTTATCACAGCATATTTCAAGTAAATACATATTTACTTCCATTAAAATATAAAAACTTTGCATTGGTATAACTTCATTTCCTCTTCCTGTTTTGTGTTATTATTGTGATATGTATTACATGTATGTATACTATAAACCCTAAAATATAATTCTACAAAATTTGCTTTAAACAGTCATTTATTTTAAAGAATGTACATATGATTTTATATTAACATCCATATTTAGTATTTGCAATGACTTTATTCCTTCCTTGGATCCAAGCTTCCTTTTGCTGCATTTTTTTTTTTTTTTTTTTTGCAGTCTTAAGGATTTGCACCAGCATTTTTTTGCTTTGTTTTGTTTTTATTTAAATTCCAGTTAGTTAACATACAGTGTGATATTAGTTTCAGGTGTACAATTTAATGATGCAGTACTTCCATACAACACCTGGTACTCAACATAAGTGCCCTCCTTAATCCCCATCACCTGTTTAACCCCCACCTCCCTTCTGGTAACCATCAGTTTGCTTTCTATAGTTAGGAGTCTGTTTCTTGGTTTGCCATTTTCTCTCTCTCTCTTTCAATCTCTTTTTCCCCATGTTCATTTGTTTCGTTTCTTAAATTCCACATATGAGTAAAATCATATGGTGTTTGTCCTTCTCTATCTGACTTATTTCATTTAGTATAATACCCTCTAGCTCCATCCATGTCATTGCAAATGGCAAGATTTCATTCTTTTTTAATGGCTGAGTAATATTCCAGTGTGTTTGTGAATGTGCACATGTGTGTGCATGTGGACCGCCTCTTTATCCATTCATCAGTCGATGGATACTTGAGTTGTTTCCATAGTTTGGCTATTGTAGATAATTGCACTAGCATTTCTCTGTAGCACAGATATGGTAGTAACAAATTCAGGTTTTCTTTATCTAGAAATGTAGAAATATCTTTTTTTATACCTTAATTTTTGAAAAATAGTTTTGCTGGACATGACATTCTTAGTTCAAAGTTAATTTTTTTTCTTTCAACACCTTTGAATAATACCATTCTTCTGGCTTCCATTATTTCTGATGAAATTTCAGCCATTAATAATATTCTTTGCCCTGTATGCTTTGTATTGATTTTCTCTTGCTCTTGTTAATGTTATATCTCGGCTTTTAGCAATTTAATTGTGATGAGTCCGTATGTGATTT